>JARVGP010000260.1:0-55889 GCA_029876185.1 Mansonella ozzardi | reverse complement strand
TTTTTTTTTTAAATTTTTTTTTTTTTTTTTTTTTTTTTTTTTTTTTTTTTTTTTACAAAAAATTGTCGCCATGCTTTTTGAAATGAATTTTGAAACTATTATATGAAATGACTGAATGATTATGAACTATGAATAACTATTGATTTTCAGAAAAATGGGGTGAGTTTGCTGTTTCATCAATCAGATTAACTGTTGAATCAGATCATCCGGATGTAGTAGTTTTGTCACGGATGAATGGTCGTCGATTATACGATGAAATTCAAATTCAGGTCAACGGTAAATAATTAATTTTGCTTTTGACTGTTTTTTTCCTTTTCTCTCATAGTTCACAGTTATTATAATCTAATCAGCTCTCATCAAAATTTCATTTTCATCGCTGATAGTTTACTACGCGTTAGCTTCGCCATTTCATTTCTATCTGTTAAATCATGTTAACCATTGTTAATTTTCGTTATTCTGAAAGAATTATTATTATTATAATATAATGTAATCGTACAATTTATAATATATTTGTATCATTTATGAATCTGATTACCGTATTACTTAATCGGTAGTTTCATATCTAACCATTTGCGAATTTTGCTCTTGTATCGTCTATACGGCAATTAAGTGTACTGTTAGTTGTGTATATTTTTAATATGATTATGTATTCAAAATATTGAAAATAAGAAGAGAAAAAAGTGGCCAAGCAGTAGCTTTAATCCAATATTTGGCCATTTTGACTGAAAAATATTAGCGCATTTTAAGTACACATGAAGTAAATATTATGAAAAACTTTCCATGAGTACTTCTGTTATTATTAAAAGAAGTTAATTTCTAGGTACTATGCAGGGAATCTTGAAAAGTGGTGCATGTAGCTCACATCGGAATCTCATGATAGATTCCTCCAAGATGGTTTCATTTGCCCCAACAACAAAACCCGTTCAGACTGCTCCATCAGGACGCAGGAGGAATAGTCGCTCTCATATACGTAATCTTTTTCAGGTATGTATTATTATTTTTCACATTTTTCCATGTTTCAATTAATTAAAAAAAAATATTATAGTTATAATATTATAGCCGGTAAATAATAATGCTGAATGTCGTTATATAATCAATCTACCGGTTAGAGATGTACGATCGCTTCAGAAAATCAATGATTCTTCGTCAAAATCGACTACTAATGGCTGTAAGTAATAATCTTGATCTAATTATTACTATAAATTATTATTATTCATGAAAGCATGGAATATCTTTTGCAAAAAAAAAAAGACCGACATATGACTAGGCTAGAAGATCATAAATGGGAAATGAAGTAATTTAACAAAATCCATAAGGCCATTGTCTTGCTTGTTTTATGTCACTATTGAAAGTGTTGACGATGACGAAAAAAATTTACTGGATATGGTCATTTCTTAATTAGATAATGAAATGATACTTGAAAAATGTAATACAAAAGGAGGAAGTAACAAATTTAAATGAAAGACAATGAAAAGACAAAATGAAGCCGCAATCATAAATGTTTGATACATTCTGAATTCGTTTAAACCAGTAAGCAATCGATAAAATTTTTAAAAAATGAAAACACAAATCAGTATTTAACTGTAATGTTCTATTAATTGTAAAAAATTGCTGAGTTACTCTGAGTTAAATTTTACTGCTATATTTTCAATCAGCTGATATTGTTCGAGTACAATCGTCCTTGTCCATTTTACAGCATGACATTAATTATCACTTTCCATTAATTAAGTGTTAATTATATTATTAACATGATAATAATTAATATTTTTGTTGTTTACATTATTTTAGTTATCAATTTTGTTTTTGTAGTTTTGATATCATAAAAATTTTAATGATGATAATAATAATGATAATAATATAACAATTAGTTAATGATAATTGATAATTAATGTCAATTGTCATTAATTGTCATATCAATAGTCATATGATAATAAGTGAAGTTGCAGTTTATAAAACCATTTTTTCATTATATTTTTTGCTTCTTTTAAATCAATGCTGAAATTCATCTATTTTCAATGTTTGCCGTTTGAATTAATAATAAAATAATCGATAATCTCACAGTTAATTTTAATTCATGTAGAAATTCAATCAGAAATTAATTGAATAATCAGTCGAAATGACTTTTTATTTTTCAATTTGTGAATTGAATTCATTTAAATTATATGAAATTTGTTTAAAAAAAGAAAATTTTAAATTAGATTGAATAAAATTTGCGTAATTTAAGTGAAATGCGCAAAATGTGATTATGTCAGGCCAAGTTATAAATATGTGATCATGCCAAGCAAAGATATAATTATGTGATCATGCCAGGCCAAGGTATAACTACAGTATAGAAAAGCTATAATTCATTAGTAGACTGCTAATATTGTACAATGAATAATAATGATGATTTCGCTCAGATACGAATGATTTATCAAGATGTACACTAATGAATGGAGGACAATACACTGGCTCAAACAAAAAAGTATGCCTTTTTTTTGCATGAAATTTTCACTAAATGTACCGGATTGTATTGTAAAATTTGGAAATATTCAAATTGCAAAGCTATATGATTAATTTAGGATATGAGTTTTATTCAAATCTTGAATTATGAAAGTTATCGTGAAAATAATTTCCGAGTTTTTTTTTTTTGATTTACAGAATGCTCCTGGAGTTGATTTATACGACGCGGTTCCGGAAAACTATTCAGAAAATTTCTTTAAAAGTTTCAAAAAAAGCCTCCAAAGATCGTTTGATGTGTTAAAAAGCCGTAAATCTTTTGAAATGTCTCGCTTCTAAATTTCATGCATAACATTTTTTCTATATTTATATTAACATTTCTCTTTTTTTAAAATATTCCTGATGGTTGAGTTTTAATTTTGAAAAATTAAAATTGTACGAGATTTGATTTTGGAATAATTGTAATTGAGGAAATTTTTGTATATATATTTCTTTTTTAGCCTGTAAAATGTTAAGTAAAATTCTTATTTTGTGTCAAATGACAATGACATTTGTGTTGCTTTATGTAAGAGTAGAATATTCCAGAATTTTCAGTTTCTTAAATTTCAATCTATGAAATTTCAAATTTAATGAATAGTGACTATAAAAGTTAGAAAATCCATTGCTTTGTGATAAGTTTTGTTCTATTGAATTTAGCTGATTGTTGAATCAGTTCATTTAGCTTTTACAGTTTAGGCCTAGTCATTTAATTATCCAGAAGTAACATTTTATATCAGCATCTCTGTACCTGTCTTTTATTATCTCGTATTTCGGGAAATAATGATATTCATATTGTCTACATGTGCGAATACGATAATTACAAATATGTTTATTTTTAAATGATCATTTTAACTCAGACAATAAAGTTATTTCAATTTTAATTTTAAATTTTAAATGTAAAATTAGCACATAAAATAAGAAGCTCTGGATCAGAGCTTTAGTTCTGCTTGTTAACTTTAACTTTTGTGAGAATTCAGAATAAGAGTATGTTTCTGGAAATTATTGAAAGGGTCATCAATTGCAGAAAGATCAAAAATAATTGTCGAAGCTTTCCTATAGTGATTACAATCTGACAACTATTAAGTTGCCATCCTTTACTTATACGCTGTGATATGTATGCATTGTGAAATTTCACTGAAATGAAATTATAGGAGGACATTCGAACTTTATATATATATATCATATAAGATCAAGTTTTTCTACATTTCGAAAAGTAATTACTGAAATGCCCTGGTGTCAATCATGGAGCATAACTGATGTGCGATGTTATCCTTCATTAATTCATTTGCAACAGTGGCCAGATGTCGCTTCGGATCAAAATGACCTGTTTCTTTTGCTTCAACTTTAGCTTCTGGTAATGCTGTGTACTTCTCCAATTTACTTTTCGTTTCTTTTTCATTTTTTGACTTCTTAGGTAATTTGCATAATTCCTGATTTAAGAGAGGAAAGAAAAATAATTGTAGGTTTAATTGGATACGAATTAATTTCAATTCAGTTCTACGAATATGAACAGAATAACTAAATCTTCCTTGCAACACAAGATAGCGGAAAAGTTAAAATTCTTATTAAAGAAGTTTGTAAGATTTAAATAATTGAAATTTAAGCTTTTCTCAGTGTTCTTATTAATAACGACAATGCATTGTTCATTAAGCGAAGGATAAGACATTCTAGCAAAGTCTAAGCTAACTTCTTTGCTTTCTTAACTGACAATGTCATCCCAGCAAAGTCTAGAAATCATTCGGAAAAAGTAAAATCCTTAAATCCACCGAACTACAGTAAATGGAACAGGGGAAGTTCGTATGATTTAAACTTTCAAGTCTATCAATCTTCCAATTATTACATTCTATTTCAGTCTTTTTACCAAAGTTAAATTAACATAAATTTGAAAGCATTACTTTGTTGTAAAGTTCGATCATTTTGACCATTTTTTGCATATTTGCTAAATTATTTTCTGCTGCATTCTTGAAATTATTCAGTCGCAGTCCTTCTGCCCAATTTTTCACATGCAAACTTTGCAGCATTTGTTGCTCCGTAATTGTTAGCTTGAAGCTTATCGTTATTGAATAATAGCTAAAATTCAACAGGAAGAAAATTCAAAACATCCTAAAGTACGAAAGAATGCATTATTAAATGGAATAGTTGAATATTGTAAGTCAAAGTCAAAAATTTTGGAGTTCTAAATAAAATGAAATATGTTTTAATTGAGAAAGCTTTTTGATTTAAATTATTTTTTGAACATTAACTTTCAAATTTCTTAAAGTTCTTTTTTTTTCGAGAATTTAGAAAAGTTTATAGAAAATTTTAAATTTTACCATCTGATCTGATGGAAACTAGTGAAAAAGAAAAAAACCTCTTGCCGAGTCCATGAACTTGTTCAATGATGGAAGGCTTTACCAGATGTCCCAAATTAGAAGTAGTTTGTCGTAATTCTTGAGTGGGTGCCAGTGTCGTCTTCTGGTTATTTTCCAAAAAACTGAGTTCCAAATTCGCTCTCACACTACGAAATGCATCAATTACTACCTGAAAGAAACAGCTTGGAATAAGACCAATCTTAATAACATCTTTCAGTAATTAAATGATGAAAAATAATTGATTTAAAAATGTTCTACTTTTCCTTTGACCGATTGTATTGGATCAATAACGATAGCAATAGCACGATTATTGAGTGCTTCAAAACTTCGCTGTGTGGCGATATCAATACTGGATAACCAACAGCCAAATCCTGGATGTGAATGATACCACCCGACAACCATTTCAGCTCGTCCGGTACAGTTAAGCATGTCCAACATTTTAGTTTGATATACCGGATCAACCGCTTCCACGGATACACCCCGAAAATTCACCAATTATTGAAGGAAATTAAGACGGGCTTTTTTTTTTTTGTAGCCAACTTCAGCGTTTTTGTCCTGATTTAATTGACAAGGTTGTTCAGATGATTGGCATCGGAGTTAAATAATGCTATAACTAATTCAATAATAAATTTTGGCTATAGTAAACTTCTTAGCAAATCCTTTCTTCTCATTTATTAAAATTCGAAAAATCCCTGATTCCTCCCTTCTCTTCTTTCCGGTCCCCACTTTTTCCATTCTCACCTGCCAATCTTCATCTTCTATTCTACTCTCAAATAGTATTTTTTTTTTTCAAAGAGAATTTTATTCCATACTGTTCCGGATTGTGGCATAGCAAATACATCAATAACATTGACTGTAAAATCATCAACGAATTCGCCTAATAGTAAACCCATTACCTAAAAGATAATTACACCTGATAAAATTTATCAATTTATTGTAAGTATTTGTAAGTAAATCATATGAATCAATAGTAATCAATAGTTATTGATTTCATTGATACACTAAAATGCATTGAAATTTAAAACGATTGTTTGTTGAAAAGCACAACTATATTACACTTCCTTCCTGCTTTTGCTTTTTCCCTGAACTTCTCATAATTAGCTGCTTCATTAAAAGGCTACGCTCCTCTATCTATTTCCTAATCTTTCCATGATTAAAAATTGATTACTTCTCATTGATTTCTTTCATTAATTGCAATACTATTACTATTATCATTCATTTTACTAGAAATTTGATATCTCTCTGATAACAAGTCTCTGATATCAACAATCCCTCTCCCCTCCCTTACTCCACCTGTCTTGAAGCTTACCATTAGACAGTGAACATATTTCGAACACAGATAAAAATTTATGGGATATTTTAAAGTTAGTTTAAAAAAGTAGCGGCAGCATGATACTACCTCCATCGGAACACCAGCCCGACTATGTCGAAGCATCTTCAGAAGAGCAAGTGATGAGATGTAAACGGTTTCAGCAGTATCCGGATATTTTAGCACATCCTGAGGTACTGTTTTCGGTATCTGCAGCCTATGTAATTGATACTATCAATGACATACTAGAAGGTCAATAATTTATTTTATTTCATATTTTAGCAAAAGTTACTTTATATTTCAGTCCCAAAATAAAATCTATTCAGGTTTATATTATTAAGTAAGTAATTGTGTTACATTACGTGGATGGAAAATCCACGTGACAAATTAGAAAATACCTTTAGCTTTTTTAGAAATTTTAATGTTTAATTATTACACGTCTCACACGTAACTTATTGGAAATAATTAACTCAGGCTAAAGAAGAGACTGTAATATTTTTTTGACTGTGATTTAAGTATAACCTTGCAAAGGATTCTAAATAGTACAAATGAGTTCAAAGTAATGCTTACGATAAGCTTAAGCTAATTGCCTAGTCGCCTAGTCTAATTGCCTGGCCTAGTTGCTCAGTCACTTGGTCTAATTGTCTGGTTTAATTGACCAGTTGCCTGGCCTAGTTCCCTGGTCTAATTGAATGTAACTGTATACATTCATCTATCTTTCAGTATACATTAAATCAGAGATACTATTATAGCAGCAACATACACCACTAAGACCGGCTAGACGAAGCAACCGTTCCATAGTACATAAAAAAATTCGTTTGACATGCAATTATTATTTTGAAATAATTTATAGTTTCTGCTTCTTTTTAATTTCAAGTTTTTTTAAATTTCAACCCAAAGTTTAAAATCCGAAAACTCAATTACTTTTATCCTAGCCAAATTGGCCAAGTAAAGCAGTTTAGCCAATTTCATTTCGTCTACATCGATGCGATTAGTGCACGCTGACAGCATGGTTTGTAGAACAGATTCAGGGAGATATTATACATTGCAGTGGAAAAGATTCGGGAGAATATTTGACAGTGCAAAGTGTTGCGGTATCGGACTGCAGTCACGACAAACGACATTGCAGTGGAATAGATTCAGGAGAATATTTGACACTGCAAAATGTTGCGGTATCGGACTGCAGTAACGACAAACGACATTGCAGTGGAATAGATTCGGGAGAATATTTGACACTGCAAAGTGTTCCGTATCGGACTGTTTTAATTGTGTATGATTATATTCTCTACTTCTCCATACATTATCATTATGTACATTTGTCCGTCTTCATGGAAGTTTATATTTTTCACAATCTTTCAACGATGTCTTCAGTGTGAGTCTCTCTGTCTCCGATTGTAATTATCGTACATTGTTACGACACTTCGCTCGATAGTTAAATATTGCATATGAAATAGAATGTTATTGTACTTAGCATATTTTAAGCAGCAATTAGCGTAATTAATAGTTGTAGCGCGTAATTAACATTTTTTCCAGTAATCTCGTGATGATTTTTCTTAAAATTTCAGTTTTATTTAATAATTTATTGAAAAATTGTCGATGTTTCACTAGTGATATTACATGCGACGGTGGATGGATACAACACCCATCACGTTTGAAACTTTTGCGAAAGCATATGAATGCATCCTGGAATGTGTTGAGGATGAATTTGGTAGACGTAAGAAACGTTTAACAACTGAAGATTTAAAACATGTTGTTGTAATCCATAAAATGCTGATCAATCGTGGTTTGCATCTATCTCGAATTGGGTATTTTAATTGGATTTTATCATATTACTTAGTTAGCTGAAATTAGCCGAAATTCTTGCTTTTAGGGAAGTTTGTTACTTTTGTTTGAAAAAAATGAGAAATTAGATAATATACTGGAGAATTTTCCGATTTAAAAAAGTTACCTTTTGCCTGATTTTTTTTTTGTGAAACTATTCAGAAATATATCTACAATAGAAAATGATTTTTCAGGGATAGCATATTAACCGAAGTAGTTGATTCACTGTTATACGAATGGGAAGAATCAGCGCCACCATCGGTAGCAGTACAACAGCTTGTTTCACTTCTTTCAAAGCCTATTGTTAAAGTAAATTGTACTAATTAGCTTTTATGGGAATTATTGAAATTCCAAATAATTGCTTTTTGAAATGTGAATACGCTTGACCTCGAATTTTGTCACATTAGAAATTGCGTGTCTTAGATTGTATATTTTTATTCCTGACCAACAGTCTAAGTTAAATTTTACGAAATGATCAGAATTTCTTCAATGTTCAAAATTTTAGAGCTTATTTTCCGTATATGATATTACTTCAAACCGCACCTATCTGCCACAATTACCAGAAATACCGTATGAAGTTGATGATGATGATGGTATTGCTGTTAAACTCGTTCGATTAATAAAAGGTAACGAAGCACTTGGTGCTACCATAAAATGTGATTCTGATGGAAGAGTGTATATTGCCCGTGTTATAGCTGGCGGAGTAGCTGATCGTAGCGGCAATATTCAGGTTTGCATAATTTTTTTAATCTAAGGATAAATATGGTTATGTTTAGCTTACAAATCGTTATTAGCTCAGATGATTTCACTTCATGCCACATTTTTTTTATCTTTAAGAACTTTTTAAAAAAAAAAAATTTTTCAATATATTGAAATAAATTCTATCACTATTCATACTGTGTCATTATTCACTGGCGTATAGTCCATATGTCGTTGTTGGTATAGTAAAATTGTAACTTTTTCAGTTTTAAAATATCAGTCTCGTAGATTTTTAAATGGTTTCTTATTTACATCTGCATTTGAAAGACGATTTACCAATAGGAAGAAAAAAATTGTAATTGGTGAAATCGTGGAAGTTACCGGAAAAATTCTTGATACTTTCACCATTTTTGAACTTTGCAGGTTGGAGATCGGGTTTTGGAAGTGAACAATGTCTGTGTTACGGGCATGAGTCCAAATGAAATCGTCAAATTGTTGGGTAATGAAAATAGTGGAAATGGTACCGTCATTTTTAAATTAGAACCAGCTGAAATACCTGCAGATATTACGTGGAATGAATCACGACACGTTCGTGCTTTGGTAATGACCATGTTTAAATTCATTTATTTTCTTTATTTTGCGATTAAAACAAAATTTTTTTAGTATTAAGGGGGAAGAACGTGACAGATTTTATTTGTTTTAACGTAAGATTTAGATGGTGATTGTAGAGATGACTTGAATACAGATTTTAATTATTTTAATTGCAGATTGATTATTCTGGTAGTCGAGATTCTTTGCATCCATGTCCGGAAGCAGCTCTTTGCTTCACCCGAGGAGAAATCTTGGAGCTAGTGGTAACAGGAGATGAACATTGGTGGCAAGCACGTTCACTTGGACATGGCTCATTTGCCACGTTACCATTGGCATCTGATGGTTAGATCTATCATACACTGCAGTTCTTGTTTGACTAGAGCAATTTTTTCTATTGTTGTTTATGGAATCCTAAGAAATTTATGCGGTATTTTCTACAAGCGAAATAAGAAATAAATGATACGCTGTTTCAGCAAATCAGTTGAAAAAACGGGTGGGTGTCATTCCATCGGAAGAGTTGCAACAAAAACACCGAACTTTAAGAGAAGATGAAAAGTTTAAAAGTGGAAATCGAAAATCTGTAAAAACTAGCAATGAGGTTTTTTTCCTTTTCATTAAAATTTATGAAAAAAAGCGTTAAAATGTAAATTTTTGAACGTCTTGTAATCTTTTCTTATCATCCGTACAACTCTCATTTTCTTTTTTCTTTACACTGCCATAATATTGTGGGCAACCACCAAGTATGAAACTTTAATCGACGTATTTATTGCTTTTCGAAGCTTTATTTTTTTCTCTTTTCATTACATATTTCTCTTTTGTACTTTATTTGCAAATGAAGTTTATCTTAATTGTTTAAGTTTCAGATTGATAGCTTATTGTACGAATCAGTATCACTGCTTTACCCGAAACAATCTCTTATTAGGCCTATTGTTTTAATTGGGCCTTTAGGTGTTGGGCGCAATGAATTGAAAAAACGACTAATTGCTAGCAACAGCGATCGTTATGCAACAAGTGTACCCCATACCAGTCGTCCTCAACGGTATATTTTTTTTAATTACAAAAACTTTCATCATGAACAGTTTTCTTGGCAGTTCATTGAAAAAATCTAAGAGATGCCGAAAAATTCTGTGGAAATTGTTAACTAAACTAAATATTGTTTCAAACCTAAGAATGGATTTATCAAATCACTGTTAATTTTAATTTATTTATTTATTGATTTAGATCGTTTTTGTTTTATCTTTCCGATTATGGATTTACTATAACTATCATTCATTGGAATAAGAATCCTAGGAAATGATTAGTTAGTATTTTTATTTCGAGCTGAATAATAACTGTAAGGAGAATAGAAATTGGTAACGGAAACTACTGATTAAGAAATTCATGAATCGAAACGACCAACAATCAACAATAGGTTGTAGTTCACATGAAAAAGATGGTATTGATTATCATTTCGTAACACGCGATAATATGGAACATTGGATAAGACAAGGACGATTCTTGGAATATGGTGAATACAAAGGAAATTTATATGGTACACTTGCTGATTCAGTTCATGCTGTTATTAAACAAGGTATGACGTTAATGATCGAATCTTTATGTTTTCATTAGGAGTGGGAATGACACTTTAACCATTGTGTTGCACCATTAATTTAATCATTTTGCAGGTCGCATACCTGTGCTGAATACTCATCCTTTGGCATTACGAGTTTTACGCTCCAGAGTATTTAAATCATTTGTTATTTTTGTTAAACCGCCACCATTTGATATTTTAAAGGTATATTAATAGCAAGAACATCACTTTTGCTCAGTTTTACTTTCTCACTATGCTTTAGAACATGATTGCTGTAAGCAGTTGGCTAATTATATTTAATTATGATGCCAAGTTTTCGTAAATTTCAGTACGAGATTTGTCTTCGTTAATTTATGCATATAATCTTTAGATTACCTGTATATTTAAGTTATTGCAATCATATTTTTCTAGGAAACTCGACGTCAGCATCGTGCACGAAATTTGCAAGCTACTTATTCCAGTCACCACAGTGGTAGTAATACATCAACGTCGGTAGCAGTTCGCGGATTTACAGATTCGGAACTTGAACAAATGATCTCAGCTGGTGAACAGCTTTTTCAGATCTACGGACATATGTTCGATCATGTGCTAATAAATGCTAATTTCGAAACTTCATTTGAACAATTACGGAACATAGTGTACAAATTAGAGCATGAGCCAACATGGGTTCCATCCGATTGGGTCGATTAATAAAATGAAAAATAAAATGATATAAGAAAGTGATAACGAAATGTTACTATATCTTTCCAATTTGTATCTTTCCTATGTCTGTTGCGGTGTGCTTTATTTTTTTTATTCTTTGTGAAATTTAATATTTAAATTTATGATTTTTTTCAAAGATTTTAGATGTTAAGAACTATATCTTTTCAATTTGTATCTTTCCAGTGTCTGTTGCGGTATCCTTTATTTTTTTTATTTTTAGTGAAATTTGATATTTAAATTTATGATTTTTTTCAAAGATTTTAGATGTTGAGAATTTTATAGTTTGCAATTTAAGCACATACTGATGGACAGTGATGGTATATCGCGTAGATTCTCCATTGCATACTATGTCTTTCAGGGATATTGGCTAATAATGCAGGTGATGTATTCTAAGCAGCAGATTTATCACATTTCTCATATCAATACGTTGCGATATACTTTTAACTGTGAATAAATTAGGTATCAATTATAATATGCTGTAAGTCAAAGTAGCACACAATTTTTAGGACCTTATAATTAATTCTTCAAGATTTTCCGGTACAAAAAAAAAAAAACCAGTTCATAACCGTTTTTTTCTTGCTTTTTCTCTTTGCTGCTGTTTTTGCTTTGTGGCACTCCACCTTTCTCATGTGTGTTTTGTTGTTTCGACATTCATTTCACATTCATTCCATTTTCTGTTCTGCCGTGGGCCCAAATTAATTTTACTATGTTTTTTTAGAAATAATATTCCATCTATAAATTGATATTGTTTGTATTGTTGCATTAGATTAAAATTTTAAATGAATAATGTTGATTTATTTCTGAGAAAAGTAATATTTGCATTAAAAGAGCACCGCTGTTTAATGCCTATTTTAGAGCTCATTTCAAATTAAGAATGGAAATATTTCAATATATCTAGTTCTTTCCTCATTCTTTTCCGTATAAATGAGATAGAGCAAAATTATCATGAGCATAGTATGAAATGAAAGAATGGATAATATAATTTATGTCATTAAAAAATTGAGATTTCTAATTTAATATAGATTGTTCAGTAACGAAAGCAGTGATTTTCATCGGGAAAGTTCATATATTTACAGAGCATTTTAATTAGTGATAGTACTAATTGCCTGATTTTTCATACAATTAAATAAGTTGTGTTTAACAATGTCGTGGTTCACCTTTACTTCCCAATTATCAGCAACTATTTAATTAATATTTGCATTTGTAATTTCTCTTTTGATCGAGAGCATTATATTTCCTTCAAATATTGCTGGTTCAGTCAATCGTTAATGATCTGTTTTAAAGAAAAAGATATTATTCCTTACTTTAATTATCAGAATAATGTATACATAGCACCATTTCCTAATTATTCCAAGCAATCCTGAATATTTACAGTTTTGATATGCTGCTTGTTTTCTCAATATAAAATCATTCAAATCAATTCTATCATATAGAAGTGCTGCATGGTAAAAAGATTTTGTGAATATATTATATAAACATAAGAATAAATTTGATATATATATTACTATAACTTTCAAACAAATCTCGCTATCAAAGTACATCAGGTAAAACAGAAGATCATTGAATCTGTGTTCAGTTCTGATATTCGATATTCTATATCCGTTCAGTTCAGAACATTCTTCCTAACTGAAAACACTGAAAGTCCTAAAGTGCTAGAATTATTATCGTTCTTATCGTTGCCATTGTTGTGGCATTTTGAGAAATAGCAAGCGAGCAAGGATACGCTTGAAAGCTGTTCGAAAATCATTCGAAAATACGGTATAGATAATCGGATTAAGTGCTGAATTCAAATAACCTGTAATTTAAATAGAAGCAGATTTTATTGACTAGACATTGTAATTAGTCAGTGTAAATTACCGATTAATTAAATCAAAAAATATCCCTCATTTTGCTGGTACCAACCTAGCCAATTAGTAACGGATTCGAGCAATATTGGTATTTTGCAACGACATATCGGTCGATACAGAGATATGAGAAAGAATGGTGTCCAACATGCCACAAATGTTCCAGTAATAATAACAAGCGTACGCCATGCCCTACGTTCACGTCTCATTTCTGCATTTTCTTTTGTTTTCTTCATAGAAATCCTTGATGTTGCCTTTTCATCTTTACCATTCACTACAAAATTATCACATGGCACTTTTTGAGAAAATAAACTATTTTTACTTATTGTACAATTTTAACTTCAAAAAGACGAAATGATTTGAGTAATGAAACGAAGATTAACTAATAAGAGATATCTGTCTTATTATTTTTGTCTATTTTCCTCTTCCTGATACTTAACTATACCATAACTCCCCGCTAACTTAACTCTTATAATTAATTTCTTTCCTCATGATAACTTAACTTCCCGATAACTTAACCGTACGCTTAATACATTTATGTTGTTTCTTTATCTTTGTCAACTTTGACGAAAATTTCATTATTTTAATCTACGTTTCAAAAAAAGAAAAAAAAAAGGAAAATAAAAAATGAACTCGTTTGTGAATTGGGTTGATCCAGAGGAGTTTCAGTTATTTCACATGAGAATTCTCTTTTATACGTCTTATTAGAACCATTAATTGGAACTTTTCGAACTTCATTGGTCATTTCTGGAGAAGTTCCCGTTTCTGACTATAATATTTAATTGCATGTATTTATTTAATAATTATCAAAATGATAAGACTAATCTTTATTTTCAATTTTTTTTCTTTTTGTTCTTTCGGTTTGTTAAATTTATAATAAGCTTCCTAAAATTATATACTCATCTTTCCTAACCTTCAGGCAACCTTTCTAAGAGAAATAAGGATAACTCTTATTTTTATCCCAAATTCGATTAATCCTGCAAAGCCATCCCACCTAAGAGAACAAAGATTCTCTAACCAAAACCTACAGCATGAGGATCTTGCTGTCATCGTGAAACTTGCTACCGCGACAGCAGATGAACTACTGAAGTAAAGAATTGGGAATAGTTCTGCACACACTATACATCACTCAAAAAATTCACCACGCAGACTCAATGGATTCATCCAACGTGGCCACTAAAATCCTTAAATCTTTGTTCGCAAAGCCAAGCCACGAACATTTGTCTTTTAGTAATTATCAACCACATATTGATTATCATTAATACTGTATCATTACCTATATTGGTGATTAGTATCATTAATACTGCTATCAGAATTTGTAACATTATCGTAGTTAGAAATTAACTAAAAAAGTTAAAAAAATCTTTAAAACTTTAAACAATATTATATTCTGTTCACCTTGAGAAGATTTTCACAATGCTCTTTGAACTTTGTCTCTTGATGTGAATGATTGGTGAGTCTACGACGTTCACGTTCACGTTTGAAACGACTTTTTGCGGCACGCATAATTTTATAATAGATAAATATAATAGCACATAATGGAATGTAAAAAGCAGTTGCCGTGCTAAATATCTGTAATAAAATTATACTTTAATTAATTAATATTTACAAAATAATCATGGACTTGAAAAATGCATTTATTGATTGTGATATTTCAAGCAAATATTGTTGTTCTTTATTAAAATTCCTCAATTTGATTACATTTATTAACAGCTGATGGAATTTTAATGAACTAAGATATAAGCATTTTGTTTAGATAGTAAATCGTAAATATATTTATTTAACTATATAACTTTTACCTTATTTACAAGTACTGTTTTCCCCATTTAACTGCAGATGAAAATTTTACAAATACTAATCTTCTTTAAATAACTGGAAATCTTTTTATGAATTTTTAAGTGCAGAAAAAAAGGGAGAGATTATGAAATTTTAAAAACTTTTTTGTATTTTGTAAATTGTAAAAAATAATGTTACATTGATTGGTCAGTGATCAAAAAGAATTATATCTTCTTGTTTATTGTATAACAGCAAAATATTTCCTGCTATTTACCATAAATCTTTACACCTGTTCATTCTTACAATCAGTAACTTTCTTCTGCAATTATTGTTCAAATGAGCTCTGAAGTTATGCCAATTTTTTGCATAAATATACGCTTCAATAGAATGCAAGCCAATCTTTATATAAATTTAAACTCAAATCCACCAATAAACACATCTTTTTCCAAATTCACATGTCATTTGTCAATCAATGTCAAATGAAAGAAATGACTTTTGAATTTTTCCAATTGCCGGTTGTTTTGGTTTTTTTTTTTTAGCTATTAATGTGCTTTTATCATTCAAAAAAATTGACAAGCCTCTAATCCTTTTATTTTTACTAAAGTCTATTTCATATCCTTTAATTTCAAGTCATCTTTTCTTTAACTTCCTAATCATAAAATAAGAGGAAAACATGGATTAAAAATAGTTGTTTTGAAAATAGTTTGTTTTGAATAAAGAAATGTCCTTTGAATCCAATTCGATTTTCTTGTCTATTCTGTCATCTTTTTTATGCATCAATTTTACTTAAACTTTCCAACTGCAAATTTTTTAAAATTAAAAATTTTTTCTTTTGATCAATTAAGGTTTAAAAGGAGAGAAACTTTAATGAAATAATATAAGTTCTAAAGTTTTTTACTTTAAACATTTCTTGCCTTCCTCATTTAAACTTCTCATTATCTTTCTCAAAGTAAGAAAGAAGAAGAGCATCCACTACTGGTGATAATAAATAAATTAATGCTGATAACTGATAACTAAGAATTAATCAGACATGTAAATAATTATTATAATTATTTCATGTTATTAATCAAACGGTTATTAAATAAAAGGTTACTAAGCAATTATCGGTTATTAAGCAAAAGTTCACACGATATACATGAAAGTTCACACGAAAGTGGTACCTCATGCTTGTATCTCACTTGAATTAATTAATTATTTTTGCATGCATGTAAACAGCAAGTTGTAAACATCATGGATCATTATTTAGAATGTAGAAAAAGTTAATTGAAGCAAAATGAGCCTTGTTGACTTACTTGATAACTTATTTGTTGACTAATAAGGCACACATGTTGCTCCAACACTCGTCGATAAAAATCACTATCTTTCCAGCCAAATATTGGAGCTAATGAAATGAGTAATGATATGAGCCAAATAATGCCTAACATGCTAAATATACGATTTGGTGTACGATTCTGCACATAGGATACATCGGCAATACCCCAATAACGATCCAATGCTAAGAGAAAATAATTCATATTGAAATTTAAATCAAATTTAAAGCACCAAAAATTAACATCGAAATTTCAATTAGTTAATTGAAAAAAATATTTTACAAACAATTTTTTTTTACCTATTGCAACTAAGTGTAGAATTGAACTTGTACAGACTAATACATCAAAACTAATCCACAAATCACATAGCACTATGCCAAATGTCCATGCAAATGTTACTGTTGACCAAGCACCTAATGGTGCCACTATTAAGCCTACCTGAAAAAACATTTCGAAATTTGCTAAAGATTTTCATTTTGAAAGAAATATTTGAAAATAATCATTTATCTAATTCTAATACTGTAAGTAGTTATGACAATGTTGAAAATTAATTAATATCATCAATTAGTGTTTTTTTTCCATGAAGAGATGTTTATTTTCAATGAGCAGAAAAAAATTTTTACCAAATAATAATTTTAATTTCAAATTTTTTTCTAAAATTTATTCCAAGAAAAATAAAAACTAACTAATAAATCAGCAACAGCAAGCGAAAATATCAGGTAATATTGAGGACGAGTTTTGAGATCACGTTCGATAAGAATAGCAACAATAACAAATAAATTACCAATGATACAGGCCATAATGAGTACAGATAAAACAGCACCAATTATTGCCATCTGTTATATGTATGATAATTTCTTTCATTTTAATTAGATTTCTTAAGTTTTATTCAATTAAAAATTTTGTCTATTTCCAATTCATTTTATAATTCAAATTCATCTTACTTAATCTCCTTTTTAAATTTTTAATCAGTTGTCTTGTGTTTCTTCCTCTTTTATCATCATTTCCTTTTTTATTACTGGTATCATTGATTTCTTTTAAATTTTGTTTAATTTTTTGATTTTCAATTAATCATTTCTTCTCGCACTCTCTCAGTGCTATTTTTTCCCATTAATTCTTACAGTCTAAAATTCAAAAAATTGTTTTAATTAATCAAAATTGAATCAAAAAATTATTTCATTGCAAAAATTCCACCAATTATTTCACTAACAAAAAGATGTCAAATATTAATTCTGCACCAGCTTCTTTTTTTGTGCTATTTATTCTCAATAACATCGAAAAAAAACAAAATAAAAAATGAACAAATATAAAAACAATTTTTCTCAAATTGCCGCTCCATTAAAAAAAAAAATTAAAAAATTGAAATAAAAAAAAAGAAAAAGCAAAAATAAACAAATAATAATTGCAAGTTTACAGCATTCAATAATTAAAATAATTGAAAAACAATATAGCAAATAAATGAATTGAAATGTAATTGAAAAGGAATTAAATCTTAAAGTCTTGAAATTATTTCTTTTTTTTTGATAGCAATAATTAATGAAATTATGAATACAAAATAGAAAAGAATATTAGCAGTAGAAATTATCGCTTTCAGTAATTTTAATTATTTTTTCTTAGTTTTTAATAATTTCAGGTCGATGAATGAAAGATTTTAAATGACGAATTTGAACGTAAACACGCAAAAATGTGTAATTTCTATTTGGTTAGCAAATGTTATTAAATGGAAAATAAACCCTTATGTGTGTAAAAAAAAATCTGTTGAATCGATAAGTTCTTAATAATGTAAGAAGATAAGACAAATAATTGAGAAATGACATCATTTTACTTGAGAAATGACACCACAGTTACCTTAATTGCATCGGTTATATCTATTACTTCCGTCAAATTTTGTATTGCCGTTATTGAAAATGAAATAGTTTCCGGTAGTGCCGAATTATTTTTTGATGGAATAGTTCGAGTTAAATTTAATTCCATCGTGAAATTATCGCAACAAAAGTCATATATTCCATTCAAATTGTCCACTAGTCAAATTTGTTTATTCATTTCATGTAGAATCTATGCACATTGGAAGGATGAAAACTTATTTTCCTGCAAAAATAATTTTTAAAAAATTTGCTTTCTAAATTTAGAAAAAATTTAAAAATTTTAAAACCATAAATTACACAACTACGATTTCAAAAAAGAACAAGAAAAAAGCATTTATAATTGCATGTATGAAAAATATATGATGAGCGTTTTTTGATTAAAATTAAATTTCTTTTGCAATTAAAGCATAAGAGGATGTTTATTATGAAAAAAACAAATCAGATTTTAAATTTATTTCATTTTGTTGTTGAAGTTTAAAATTCAAATAACACTGGACTTCAAATATCTATCATTTCTGATTTTGTACAATATTTATCACAAATGACAATAGAAGTTTAAAAAAACAAAAAAATTTCAGGCTAGTAAATTAAACTATTAATAATCTAATGAACAAAATTTTTTATCAATTAGCATCATTTCAGATAGGACAGACTAACAATGCATGTTTGCTTTATAATTAATTTAAGCCATTTCATTCAAGCTAATTCCACCAGTTAAATGATAGTTTTTTTTTTTTTTTTTAATCTGTAAAATTTAATCAAACTGCAATAAAATTAGTCAAAAAGAAAGAAATGCAATGAATTATAAAAATTTATTTGAGATGTGGAAAAAAAAGCAAAGAATACAAAGAAAAGAAGGACTGAACTCAATTTAAGTCGACAGCTGAAAAAAAAAGTTTTTGTTCATGTTGTTCAGAACATTATGAATATTTAATTTGATTCTGGGCAGATGGGAAAATAAAAAAATTAGCTGTTCTACCCGCTACCTCTTCCTCCTCCTATCACTATTGCTAATCCAAGCATAATCCATTATTTAGCTTGGCTCAATTTGTTTCTGAGTACATCTTTTGGCTCAAGTAATCAATCATTTCAATGAATGTTATGAACTGAAATCAGTAATATAAAAAATATGAAATAAAGTTTTGAAATTTCAACTGGAAATTAATTGGAAGAAAAGATAAAGTGATAATTCGATTTTTTTTTTACATTAATTATAATCTAATTTTCTAAAATTTTTTCGGTCATTATTACTGCTTTAAAAGGACAAATTTCAAATTTTATTAGGAAAAATAATTTGGAAGGAAAACGAGTGAAGTATTTTTAAATTAGCAACAAATTTATAGAAACAGTAAATTTGAACCAAAGATTGCATAGGTATTTGTTTTTGAAATTTTATTGCAAATATTTAAAAATTTGAAAAGAAAAAAACAGTCTCATCAAATCCTTTTTGATAATTTGACAGAAATAATGAAAAGATGGAAAAGTCTTTGGAAGCGTTGGCATTTTAAAATTTAACATAAAAGGAGCACTTCTGAAAAAAAAAAGAAAGATTGCAATTTATTCTGCTTTTCTGATTTTGAAAATAAAAACAAGTTTTGTTTGTTTTTTTTTTTTTTCATCTTTCAGCAGTTTCATCAAGAGGAATTAGTAATGGAAGTAAATTAACAGGAATTATGAGACAGATTTGACTGAAATTTTACGCACCATTAATATGCTGTCTTATTCAAGTCATGATATTTTTTATTTAACTTATTGACAAGTTTTATTGTTACAAATTTTATTTCAAACAGAATTAAACTACCATTATGATAAATAAGGTCAAAAGCTATAATTTAATACTGTCACAGAAAGATAACATTTTAATTATAATAAACTTCCATGACTTTTACCAGTGCTTATAGTAAAATACTTCTATGATCTTTAAACGATTTGTTCAATAACACTATCTGATTATTCAAGGATTGGAAACATTTACGTAAAAATACTGAAATTATTTACCTGATTACATAACTATCATTTAGATGCATTTTTACAAAAAAAATTACAAGTGTAACAAAAAAAAAACACATATGTAAATTTAAATTAAAATGTGATTGGGGAGAAATGGGGATACATCTAACACACTGTCTTATTTAAAAATGAAAAAAAAAATTTCTACCAGAAAATTAGGTAATTAAATTTTTAAATTGCTCTATATTTCTTTGCATTTAACAATAATATCTTACTGCTTCATTTTATTTGTTCAATTCATTTTATTGGCTGTGCTAATTGCTAGTTTGTTTGTGAGTATTTTTAAAAAGCTTACAGCGAGAAATAAAAGCTTTGTCATAGATTTTTTTAAAAAAAGCCTGACAAGTTTAGGTTGAACAAGTGTTTTTATTCAACGATAACCTTTCCTGGCTATTTTTGACTTTTTTAATTTTATTATGCATATGCTTCACTAATAACTTTGTATTATTTTCTATGGTGTTAAAAAAAAAAAAAAACGAATTTTAGGTTTGAGAATGAAAAAAAAAAAACCATATTTGGATTGAATGAATTTTAACTAGAAATTTAGATAAGATTTTTAATGAATTGTTTTTGCATAATGTTTTAGAGGGTACTTTTTCTGTCTATGAGAAAGATTCGTAATTGAATTCTCATTCATTCATACTTTCTTAAAAATAACTCGAAAGGGAAGTATATATTATCATTGTAGGAAAATATAATAATAATCATTCCGTCCAGTAACTTGAGAACAAAGCTGATGCAAATTTAATTTTGATTCATTTATGCTATAGAGACCTAGCATCACGAAAATAGCTTAGCTTCTTTTATTAAATCTAATAACAATAGATAGACTTGTTGAATAATTGAATACTTCGAATAAAGAAATTTGTATTTTGCGATAGGCTCGAAAAATATGAGCCTTTCGAAGTTATAAATCTATCTAAAAGTAAAATACTAAAGATGGAAAGAGCTAAAGATATTGAGAATTTCAATAAGAATTTTTCACCTAACACTTCGTTGTCACTTCCTTGACTCTATTCCTTAAAGAATAGAATATAGCATTGGAAAATAATGAAATATTATTACAATGGGAAGGGTGCAAATAAAATTTTGATTTTTCTCAAAGATTGCGAAATCTTTTTAATCCTTTTAAATGAAATAGAAAAATTTTCATTTCATGAAATCTTAATAATTTTTGGAAAATTTAATAATTTATTGTAAATTGGGAAAAATGCAGCATATTGCTAATTTCTTTTCTTTGAATTAAATATTATTCATATGAATCAGCGATAAGTACTTATTATGGCAATTGCATTTATTGCACCGATAATAAAAGTGATTTCATTGGATTTAAATAATTGAAAGATTGCAAAGTTAGTCAACTATTAGACAGACTGGCTAAAATTTTGATTTATACTCATACAAATAACTTGTCTAAGTAAAATGTTTTGCTTGTAGTTTTAACTTTAAAGCAATACGATTAATCAGGATTATTTTTTCAACCAATCCAATTTCACTGAAGTTCATTTAAACTGTCAGATTTCATTGAAGTAAAGTATTTCTTACTTCATAAAATATTTTTTCCTATCAACAATTTTTATTTAAAAACTAATAAAACAGAAGATGCGTGTAGTGCTCGAATTAATAAAAGACATTTTACGATTTTTACCTTGAATAAAGAGAATAGATAAAAGCTAATAAGAAAACATTGATAAGCTTACAATTAAAGAATTAAGTGATAATGAGGTGACAATAATAATGTTACCAATAATATAAGCAAATTAACAATTTGCTATAAAAATTGCTTTCATGCAAATAAACGAAAAAAAAAAACAAAGCTAAAATTATTTGAATTTATTCAAAAGTAAAGATGATTATATTGCATGCAGCAAAGTTTGATTGTATGCATGCATGCATGCTGCAGCAATTAACTTTCATCATCATACTTTCAGTCTTGATCAGCAAGTTTTTTTTTTTGCAGTTGTCTGAATAGAAATAAAAAATTTGAAGATTTTAAAATGATGTCTCATAGTTAATTTCCTTTATCAGTCTTAAAATTATAATTTCAAAACTTTCATATCTTTTCATGCTGCTTTTTAAAATTAATAAAGATTTCATTTTTTTTTTTTTTTTTTTTATTCCACCTAAAACACAAATATTTTTATGGATATTGATAGTATAAAGTGACATAATGTGACAATTTTCAAAAATTCCAATAATTCAAAAAAAAATTTGTTCTACTTTGATTAATTTGTCAATTACGTTTACCTTTTTTTCCTATAAATTTAAAGTGTTTTAAATTGTTAGAAGTAAAATTTGTATATACTTTCAAATGCTATACCATTCAGTTTTTTTTTAATTACGAAACGTTTCTTTGCACTTTTAAATTTGAGAATTTAAAAAATGATGTTAATAAAACATCTTCAATCATATGATAATCATTAGTTATTGTAGTTTAGTAAGATATTAATATTTGTAGTTTCATTAAGATATTAATTATGCAATTATTAAGATAAATAAAGCAAATATAAAATAGTAAAATAAAAAAGAGAAGTGAGCATGGAAATGAATTAATTATTATTTTATTAAATTCTTTTTTATACATTTTTTATACAATGAAATGGAAAATAACAAATTAACGAATAAAATGGAAATTAAATAAATATCACATATAAAAGTGAATATGGCGATAAATTGTATTTTTGAAATGAGCAGGATTTTTGTCGTTTTGTCCATTTTTTAAAACCGAAGTTTTATTTCAGCACAAGAAGAAATAAATGTTAAAAATAAATTTGTTACTTTTTAATGTCTACTTCTGACAATAAAAATAAATTTTTTTCAATAATATGATTGTTGCGAGAGAGTTGAATGGATCCAATTGAAATTATTTTTCTTCTTGTTAATTTTGAAAATCCAAGGAATGGAATTTAGATGCAACACAGACATTCAACAATTTGATTAAACATGTACTTGAAGTTGTGATGTAATTGATTTTAAAATGCTTTTTTTTAGGACTAAGCTTTTTATTTTTAAAAAAGAGATTTATTTGTATTAGCAATTATTTTCAAACTAAAAAAAATAAAAGTCAATTTTTTGCACTTTTATTTCAATTGTTTATTTTACAATAGCATTTGCATGCTATTGTAAGTGGAAATGAAATAGACCTCTTGACATTTATTGCTGAATTACAAAACTTGTTTCTCGAGCGAATTTTTTCTGTTAAATGTCAAGAAAATTTGCCAAAGAAATAATTCAATTTTTTCCGCTTCCTTACATTTTGCCGAAATTCACAAAATGAATTTCAAAATATTTTTCTGACAAAAAAATCTAAAAAAATGGAAAAATCAGAAATGATTAATCATGGGAAAGTTTGTTCGTTAAACGCGGTTTGTTATTTAAATTTAAAATTGAATATTTCTATATTATTTCGAAAATGAAAAATGGAAAATTCACTGAAAAATTTTTACAAGTGATTCATTTAATTTACTATTGAAATAATTTCAAAATAAAATCAAGAAGTTTTCTTCAACATATATATCAACTAATGAATGCAAATGATATGTGTTAACACAACTGATAATATTTATAAAATATTGTATGAAGAAATAACTTACTATACTGTAAGTTTTCATAACCCTAAAGAAAACTTTAATAATTTTAATGAAAATTCATTCATACTATGAGCTTTAAGAGTTTTATTGCCTGCCGAAACAAAAAAAATCATAATAACTATAGCTTATAAATTTGTTTTTTTTTTTGTTTTTAATAATATTTTTGAAAAAAAATTATCAGTTGTTATCTTACGAATAGACTAAATGTTTGTTAAAAATTATTTTACTAATAGTGAAACAATTCATTGATTCAAAATTCAAAAAAACATTCAAAAAATTCAATTCACTAATTAAGAAAGTTAATACTACAAAATTAATTTTAAAAATAAGCAAAACTTGAAAGAAAGAAAGAAAGAATAGATGTCTCCACTTCAAAATAAAACTTCAGATATTTGTAGGAAATAAGAAATATCAAATTTAGAAAGACGTTTTAATAATGTATATATGCATGAATACCTGTAATATACTCTCGCTTCCTTGCTCGGGTAAACTTTCTGTAAATAGAATTTATTATTCCTAAAGATAAAAAATAATCAATCGATTCAGTTCTTTTTCGGAAATTAATATATTTATCTGATGTTGATTAAAAATTTTAACATAGAATTAAAAGGATTGCCAAATAAATGAAAAAAAAAACAACATTAGCATAAATCGATTTCGTGTTATGTTAAAAGGTATGCTTCCCGATAGAAGTATTCAGGTTGAATGAAAGAATCGATAAATTAGTGAAAATGTGAAATAAAAAAAAAAATGAAAAAGTATTTTTCAATTTCATCAAATGATCTGTCACATATCACAATTGTGCTTCTTCTCTCTTCCGTATTTATTTGCTCTTACAAAATTTTATTTTATTTATTCAATATATTTTCAATACATGCCATTTGCTGTTTTGAATTAAATAGAATAAGTAACAGCTGACGACAATAAATGACTCGTGCTCTTTCCGTATTTTCAATTAGATTTGTCATTTTTTCTTTAAATTAAAATGTATCATTTTAAATGAAGTTAATTTGTCAAGTTGTAAAGAAAAAAATTGTTTGTTTTCAAACTAGTTTCTCTTCATAAGAGACTGTTTAATTTAAAATAAAAGAAATAAAGACGATTAATAATTTTTTTTTAGTTAGAAATATACAATAGTTAATTTTTTTTTTTGATTAAATTGAAAAGAAAACTTTAAAAAAGTCAATTAAGTTATACGTTAGGTCGATAAAAGTTAAAAAGTGTAGATTTATTGATTTATCACCGTACGGTTGACATCAAACACATGTGACATGACATATGGCAAAAATATACCAACACATGCACACATGCTAATGAAACTGATAATAGACGATTCTGGCAAATCTTTCATCGTTTGCATTTCAAATTTTCAACAAAACAAAATAGAATTCATTTTAAACTAATAATTTGAAATTAAAAATTAATCCAAAATAATAGTTAATGGTGATTTTTGTGCAGTTCTGCAAAAAAAAAGTCATGAATCCTTTTATTTAATTCATCCGTGATGAGTATAATACATTGGAATTTAATATTGACAAATATATTGAAATTCAGTATCGGAAAAAATTTTTAAGTTAATAGATATTATTAATGCATCCAAGCATATTAGTGTAATGAGAGTGAAAAAAGGTATCAAAATGAAGTGGAAAATTTTTGGAGTAACTTTCAAACAACGTTATGAATAAAGTTTGATGGAATAGTTTTTGCTTCGAAAATGTCAATCTCTGAAATATGATAAATCATTTCGCTCCACTTTTTTTTTTCTTTGTGCGCAAGTGAAACAACAAAACTTTTATGAAATTTTGATATTTGTTGACAAAAGAACTGTCTCATAAAGTAAAAAAGGGAAATTAAAAAATTAATACATTAATTAAAGTGTGTTATTTTATATGTGCATTCGATACTAAAAAGATTGTTTCACTTAATTGATTAATATACTAATTAAAATATGTCGAATATTAATTAAAATTTTTTAAAATTAATGTTTAATATCAATGATAATTTGAAGTGACTGTACTAGACTAGGAATCATTAATTATCATTTTAGTGGCTAAATCTTAAGAAAACTAATCATATTCAAAAATTTACTTAATTTTTTACCATTTGTTTTTTATCAACCCTTAATTTTACTATTTTTTACTAATTTTTTACCATTTTTACCAAACACACAAACGGATATTGAAGGATATTTGCTCATAATTTTTTCACGTACTGTAATAACATATTGGCTTAGTTTGAGATTCAAAGCAGATAATTGAGTAATTATGAAAAAACTAAATGAATTCAAATTTTTAGTTTTATATAAATTTCTTGTTAGTGCTATAGTATATTGCAAGAAGCTTTACTCAAGTTAATTCTTGCTTTAATTTTTTTTCTTTAAATTCTCTTCTTATTAGTGTTTTTAAGCACTAATTATAATTGTTGAAGTTTTCATTTGTCCATAATACTGATCATAGTGAAGATTTTGATCAGCTAAACAAAGATGCAATCCAACAAATGAACTATTTTGTCCGATAATTTTACACTTCAAATTTAGATGCATGTGACATGTTCTTGAACAATGACCGGACAGAAAAACGTTGGATTTTTGCATTTCATCATTCTTTCTTTCAAATTTTTTACTTTGACCAACACAACATGGACGTGGATAAAATCTTTTTGCAATACTGTATTTATAATTAGAGTACATGAGAATAGGAATAAAATTTCAACATTACAAAAATTTCATTGTAATTGTTTAGTAACTCTCGTAACTGAATAACTTACAATCAAATTCAGAAATAGTAAAATTAAAATTTCAATCTTTTTTCTTACATTAAAAATGAAACAATCTTATTTTGTCTACTGAAAATGATCGTTGCTAATTTATTCTTATTTCAATTAAAATTATTATGAATAATTTTTTAATTTAAAAGAAAATGAAATTTTAAATTGAAAAATTTTTACATTGTTCGATTGATTATTCATTGGTAAAATATTCGAAGTGTTATCAATGAATGAAATAAATTGAAATTTAACAAAATGAAACAGCTATATAAACAAAAGTAAGTAAATAAATTTTATTACCGTACTCTTATTGCTAATATTTATTTCAAACAAAACATATGGATAGTGCTGTTGACATGTAACTGTTTGCAAATTTTCTCTTTCTCCCATTATTTAAGTTATTTTATCATTTCTTACTTTTTTTTGCGCTTCGATCCAAAATAGTATGATTGGTAGGACAGATTAAAGTAATAGGATTATTGATTGTAATATAGAAGGAGCAATAACGATACTATGTTAAATTTCGTATATCTTACTTTGCATTCTTAAATCATTGCAAAGTAGACATTACAGTAATTAAGGCTATATTTCTTTTAATATAATATTAACTCTGAAGTTTTTTCCTTTTTTTTCATTATAATCATAAAACTTTTTGTAAATTTTATTCGATGATGATTCATTCAAGAGCCTAACGAAAAGTTTCATTGCATTAGATATGAATGTTGCTTAGTAGTTCAAGTGACAACAAAAAGCTTTTAAAATTAACGAAAAAGTTCATAAAGGCCAAGCTTTTGTTTCTTTTTAATTTATTAAGAATTTTTGAATGGAATAAATTTGATGATATTTTCTTTTTAATTTATTGATCTTTTCTTTTTTTAGCATAGCCTAATGTTCAACTTTGAACTTTACGAAGCAATGATTTAAGATGAGTTTTGCAGATATAAAATTTTCAGAGTTAAACAAAAAAAAGTAAAGCACAAATTTTATTTTCAATATTTCATTTTGATAAAAAATCCAGAATGTTGAAAAATGTTAGAGCATTTTTGGTGCAAATAAATTTGACAATTGAAATATGTAAAAACATGCTTGATTAAATTTAAAATAAATTTGAGAGATATTTCACGAAGTACACTAATGGATATTTTGCATAATCCAAGTAAGAAAAATAATTTTGAGCAACCAAACTATGAATTTACGAAATTCTAAAATTGAACGAATTTTGAATAAAAAATTCTTTCGAAAGTAATTAAGTGTTACTTAAAATTATATGGAAAAAAATATATGTTTGAAGATTCGAAAACTTTTGAGTGTAATCTATTGGAGAAAGAATTGAACTTAATCTCAGTAATATTTATTTTTAATTGAATTGATTCGAATTCTTGTTTAGATTCAAATAGATCGACAGTTTAGACTTTCATTCAAAGACTGAGACATATTGATATTTTATTAGAAACTTTCTTCCATAAGCTCATTATCAATCGATAACTTTAGTTAATAGCTTCAGTGTTTAACAAGATGAAAAAAAAATGATAATTATCAATTTTGTTTTTTGATTTAGGCCAATTTTTTATCCTCTTAATAACAGTGAAGAAATGTTCTCAATGTTAGTAAAAAAAATGCCTAAAAGATAAATGAAAGATTTAATCAAAAATAAAAAAGAAATAAAATTTTTTTTACACTTTTAATTTATTCATTGATAAATTCATAAGGCCTTTTTTTTTTAGAGTAATGCAAAAAAAAAACAAACAATTTTGATACAATGATAATGACTTGTTTGAAATAACAATCATTTTAAAAGATATTATCGAACAGTTCAATGTTTCCAAATTAATAACCAAACTTTTAAAAAATAAACAAAAAAAAAGGTGAAGCAAAAAGCGATTTTTATTTTTCTCTGAAGAACTAATGTTAATGAAGCTTGGCAAGAATATGACGCAATTAGGCTTAGACTGACAATTAAGCATTTTTATGGTATGTATTTAGAGCTTCTCAAACTTCATTTCCTTTATGCTTTAATTGCTTCCTAAAGTAATAAGTTGAAGAGCTAATTCATCGAATCGATTATTAACTGCATTGTTGTTTGAGTTCAGCCAGACTGATGAATTCATTCGTTCTTGTAAAGTGTTGGACGATGATTATATAAAATACTTTCAAATAAAAATATTGAAGTAAATTTTTTAAAATTTTCCTATCATCTTATAAATTTGAAAAAAAATAAGATAATCAAAGAAATGAATCGTTGGGATTCTGTTTTATCATATCACAATAATTAATGGAAATAAATACTCAAAAAAAAAAAAAAAAAAAAAAAAAATTTTTTAAATTTTTAAAAATTTTAAATAAAAATATTAAAAATGAAAATGTAATGTTAATCGCTTTAGCATGTAGCCATGTATTAAATTTGTTTCAATTATACTTCTGTATTTTAATTAATCTTTTGCAACGATTTTCTTAAATTCCTATTAAACTAATTGAAAGCTTAAATATATTATTTACTCGATTCTATCCATCATATTGACCTGTTACTTTATCATTTGTCAAGTTTGAAGATTTCTTCAATAATTGAATAATTCCAGCTATAAATTGCTCTGTAATTTTTAAATGTAATGTTAGTTTGTCTTAGATGTTTAGTTAATACTAATTAATCAACTATTAATAATCAGTCAATAAGCATAGAACAGATTACAGTGTTTTAGTTTAAAGTTTTTGAAGAATTACGAGACAATAAATCCTCAACAATATTAATGGTAATTTGAAATAAATGAATAAGTAAGCATAAGGTAATAATAAGCATATAACACTGTTTTTGGCATAATTCTGAATATAATTCTTACATTATCGTCGACTTCACAAACAAAGATTTCAAGGAAGTTCTGTTGATGTTTGTTGCAAATACCTAGTAACTGAGATGGCCAAGGAAGGATGGGCATCTTTGCTGAAGTACAAATAGGCACAGCCGAAAAAAGTTAGGGCACATATACCACAGCGGAAAAAGTTGAGGCATATAAATCGCAGCGGAAAAAGTTGAGATACATAGAGTACAATAGAAAAAGTTGAGGCACATAAAACACAACGGGAAAAGTTGAGCTACTATATATCAAGGGGAAAACAACATATTGCTTGTTATAAATTAGAAGGTATAATGAGATCAAAATAACCTGCCGATAAATTTCCAAACGCTATCATGAAATTAAATTCTGACTTTTGATTTTTGGTTAGTCTGACCAATAAATGTTTTTTAAGGTCAATAGAATATTCTTTTTGTCTAACAGTATCAGTTTCGATGTTCAACCTTGAGAACTTGTGGCAACTAGAGAAGAATGAATTCAAGATGTCCACTGTCATTATTCCAAATATGGTTCTGGTATTCCAATTTACAAGTGCTAATCTGGAAACATCTTTGGAGACAGATGTATTTCGTTCACTTTTTTGGCTGATCATCACAACAGAACATGCCCATCGATGTCAGACTAAGCAATAGCGTGAAGAATGACTGTAAGCATGTTCAGGCTATCTTTCTAAGCCTTCTTCGTTGAAATAAGCAGTTTTTCTTCGAGAAAGGTCACTTGATCATCAAAGAAAGGTCAAGAAAGGACAATGTCAAAAACTGTCATTTCTGGTTCAATTTCGAGCCACCAATTCTCGAACCATCTGCATTCAAGATTGAATCTGCGGCTTCTAAAGCATCTTATCCTTCGCCTATTGCTACAGAGCTTTACAGTTGTGGATGAATCCTTCAAACCCGTGTAATTTTTTTTAGAATTTTTTTAGATGAACATAGTGTATGCAGAAATGCCCATTTTCGATTCCTGAAGTTCATCTGCCAAAACCTAATGGGTTTGATGGCGATGATGAGAAAGTCAGGTCATAAATTTTGACTGTAGTATCCCTTTCTTAAAATGGAAATTACAAGACTAGGTGAGCTCCATTTGTTCGGATTCATATAGCTTGGAACTTATCTGGAATGGATGATCCTACCATTTTTAATACAGTTTATAACTTTATAATCATAAGGGCGTGCAAGTCTCTTCATAACGACAAGAGAACCATAGAAAAAAAGATTTATCATATATCATTAGGTAGTTTAAATTTTAGGATTCAAAAAATACTAATAATTGACGAAAAATAAATGGTTGAAAGAGAATAAATAAGAAAAAGAAATTTTTGGAGACACTGAAAAGCAAAGAGGATTAGAAAAGAGAAGCGAAGTGATAAAATGATAGAAAATGAATTTTATTAATTGCTTATTTCAATTTCTAATCGCCCCTTTGCTTCAAAGAGCGCATTTACGATGAGAAAAATGAGAAACGAATGAATTGGAGAAGTGAGAGAAAGGAGAAAAAAATTAATTTTGAAAACATTTCAAGAATTAACAATTCAGAATATCTCCTATTGCAAATTCAGCTAGGATTAAATTTTAACATTGTCCTTTCTTCGATTTATTCTTCCAGAAGTGCTCTAAGAAATGAAATTCGTGAAAGTTAACCAACTTCACAAAATGATTTGAGAATTTTCAAGTATCAATCAATTTACAGTTTCTATCGTCGATTCAAATCTCACCTATAATTTCATCTTTCAGATTTGATAATAATTAATATTTGATTCAGCTGAAAATAGCAACTGGATGACAAAAGTTGGAAGCGGAACTGCCGAACAGCAGTTCATTATCATTTCGTTATTGCAACTCTCAATGAGCCGTGTTAACTATGCTCTAACAAATTAGTAAGCTCATTGCTTCACTAATTAGAATAATATATAGAAATATTCCACTTGCCTACTTGATCAATTTATTTACTGATCAAATAAATTAATTAGGCGACTAATTTGAGTTTTCAATTACAATAATTACAATAAAATATGCTAGAAATTTTGCCATAAAACTGTAAATTAGTAAATGACAGAGCCAAGGTAAAATCTTTCATTGTATTATTAATTATAGTGGAGAACAGTTCTGAACGCTTTACAAAGCAAATGTTGTAAATTTCAAAAATTAAAATTAGATGAGAATCAGATCAGAACAATAAAAGATGACATTGAATCAGATCATATGGTAATGAAACATTATCATATAATTATATCATCATATTTGATTGCTGTAATGAATAAGTCACACAGGTGATATTTTTGACCCGTTCAATCATATTTCTAACTCAAATGTACCATACACAACATGATAAATAAATCACTGATAATGTATTAATTCAAGCATGAATTATCGTGATTTTATTGTATAGATGATATGAGAAAGAAAGAGAGAGAGAGAAAGAGAGGAAAAAACGGATCAAATCCTAATAGATTGAATCTGAAAATGAAAGTTTCACTTCACTATTCATCTGTTAAGCAACTAAACTTTCAGTGGGGAAATTTAACTGAGTTAAAATCCAATTACATTAATTGAAACTTCTATTATTCAGAAGATGTAGAAAGAAGGAATCATTGATTTGATTCTTGTTAAATATTAGTGAAAGAAAATTTACTTTAAATTATTTATTTGAAATGGACAATAAATTTTTTTTTTGTGGAGAAAGAAAGTAATGATTTATTAGTTTTATTAAAAAAAGGAAAGCAAAAAAAATTCAAAACTAATTTAGTCTCAATTTTTCTGCAATAATCTTTAGTTATTCTCTGACAAATTTGCAGAGAAAAAAGAAATCAATGAGTAAAATTTGCATTTTAACTTCCTTTCAAAAAAATCATTTTCCATTGCTTTAATTGCCATTGAGAATAATGGTATGAGAAAAAGAATGGTTGCTTTAAATCATTAAAAATTGATTGAAATATTTTACTTTGAAGCATTTTTACTGATCTCATATTTTAGTTCTATTACTTAATGCTTCACAATGCTCCTCCTTCTTAAATAAATTAAAAATTAAACAATTATTTCGTTGTTATTTAATTTAAATTTTAAACTTTGAATTGCAACAGCGGAAAATTGGGTCCCGAACGGAATGTCAGGTTACGGTGGTTATTTTTCTGGTGGCAGATGTTTTAACGATTAATGCTTGTAATTCAGGATGAGGTAACCTGGATATGGTATTGGAAATAGGCATGAAGTAATATCTGATAATGGATCTTTTATGAAAATCAAATTTTAGCAAATTTCATTTTAATTAGACAAATGATTTGTATTTCAGAAAAATGGATGATGATAGTCTACCAATTACAACGTTGAAAATTTTAATTATTGGTGAAAGTGGTGTTGGAAAGTCAAGGTACCATTTACTAATTTTGATGTTTACGTGTACGTGTACATAGGCTTATGAAATAAGGGATATTGATAAGCGTAATTACCTGACTATACACGTTGGCATCCGTTTTTTTACGTAACTTGCAATGAGTCATCGAGACTTGTAAGTAATAATATATGATATGATGTTGTTTTAAAAATAGTGTATAATTGATAATAAATCAAAAAAAAAATTGAATAAGAAGATATTTGCAGATTTCAATAGACAAATTCATCATTTAAAGAAAAAACTGCAAAAATTTTTGCTGTCATTGAAATTTATTTCAGCTTAATGTTGAGATTTGTTGATGACACATTCGATCCAGAAATCGCTGCAACAATTGGTTGGTTTTTTTTTTTTTCCATCATTTATTGTTGTAATGATTTGAATATGCATTTTTAGAACCATAAGATATCATTAATAAATATCACATTGTGTTCATATTAAGGTGTCGATTTTCGAGTTACATCAATGATGGTCAATCAGAATCGAGTGAAATTAGCTATTTGGGCAAGTTTTTTTCCATTTCTTTATATTTTGATGACATACTTCACATTTTAGTTACTACATTAGATCTAGTCATTTTTTCTTCTTACAATGAGTGAATATTTGTATCAGCTATATCATTAATCCAACTTATGCTGTTATTAATTTGGGTTATCTAGGTTTAAGCACGATAAACACTTAACAAGGACTGCATGTCCTAATGTCTTTATCGAACTTTTGTATATTGTATATCTTGTATATCTCGCATGTTTCATCACTTTATAATGATTGACTTTTTTAATAAAGTGTCGGAGTCTGATTTTCCGAGCAATACAAACAATAGTTCAGTTTTCGACTTGCATGTTAAATGCTTTTGTGGTTATGTTTTGCAGGACACAGCTGGACAAGAACGGTTTCGTACTTTAACGCCAAGTTATTACAGGGGAGCGCAAGGAGTGATATGTGGTATTTGACGATTTTTAATTCTTCCTTGATATTATGTGATAAGTAATTAGATTGATCACTTATTTGGATACAGTGATATCATGAATATGAATGTCCATGTAGCTAGTATTCTTGTCATCGATGTGCCTGAGTTATTGGAGTCGTGTAGATCATTTTCTTGTGTTTGTATGTTTGATCTTTCTAACCACTGCTGATATGGATTTAATTTACTGTTGGACGATCTTTAATTAAGCAGTATATTCTATCTTTCAGTATACGACGTATCAAATTATCAAACATTTGATCAACTTGGCCACTGGATGAATGAATTAGACACGTATTCAACCAAATTAGATGCTGTGAAAATGCTCATTGGAAATAAAATTGATATAGTAAGTTATTTAATAACGAATTGTAAATCACTTTTGTATAGCCAAGAAATATTGTTGCTGTACAGATTATATGATGCTTTTATAGTCCTCGAGAGAGGTTACTCGAGAAGAAGGCTTGGAATTCGCAAAGAAATATCGCATGCTATTTATTGAAGCAAGTGCTAAAACTCGTGAAGGTGTACAGTGCGCGTTTGAGGAACTTATTGAAAAGGTTTATATTCATTTCATTCTGTATTTTTTTTTCTCTGGAATTAAACTAGCATTATGTGCGCAGTATAGTTTACTTCTAATTATTGACCGATATACACCTGTGTATGTACGTTATACATAAGTGCATTGGATTTTTAAATTCACTGCAAATGTTAAACTATTCTACCTGCTATTTTATTATTGATGGCTGACAATAAGGTGCATTTTTTCTTTAATGGCAATGCCGATGATGTGAACTAGCCAATTTTGATTTTATTTGTGATGGCTTAACTCTCTGAGTTAAGGAGAAGCGAGCTGAGGCATGCAACTTATATGAGGATAAAAAATTATGTTTTCACATTTATAGCTTGATATTTATGAGAAATTTTTTTTAGATTTTGCAAACGCCCGGATTGTGGGATAGCGATCGATCAGCATTTGTTATCGGCAATGATGCATATGAGACTGCTGGTAATTGTGCATGTTGATGCATAAAACGGCTTCGGACTATTTTATTTGCTATGCCTGAACGAAACACTTAAAGTCGTCTAATTTACTTCTGTTTCAAATATGATGTTTTCCATGCTCATTAAAAACAGAACAGCCATAATGATTCTGCTTTTGTATTGCTGCATACTTCTTTCACTTTGTGACCTCAATCTACAGTTGCCATCAGCGATGAAAACTATGGAGAAGTTATTGTTAATGTCGCTGCTCAACGTGTCACGCTGTGAAACGAATTTTTTTGTAAATGATTCCATTGCTGTGAAGGTGATTCTCTTTTCTGAAACTAGCCAAAGTGGTTGCATGGATGTTATAATATGTTTCCCTCAGATAATCTATTCTAACATACCGCCCGGGTTGGAGTTTTACCAATTTGGCTAAATGTATAGTCTTCCTTTCAATTTTTTTTCCAATTAATAGATGAATGGATATGGTCGAATTCGACAGTACTTTATTTATTGGCAATGATGCTATTTATTTCGACTTATCTTTTTTCACCTATCGAATCTCTTTTTCAATTGAAAACAGTCATATATATATAATTGAAATATGAGATATAATATTGATAAATTTGAAACAATTTGTCACTTTTTTTTTTTTTGTATACTATTGAAAATGATTCGTAGTATTATGATTGTGGCAGATATATACTGATAAATTTGAAACAATTTGTCATATCTTTTTTTTTGTAGACAATTAAAAATGATTCGTAGTATTATGATTGTTGTAGAAGTTAATCTGTTTGTTTTTTCAGAATTAGTTAGTCAGTAAAAATAGATAATTGTGGGTTTTAAAAAGGATGAATCTGACAACTTGAGTTTTGTGACCTAGAAATAGATAAAGACCCCCATCAGCTGCAGATTCTGTCTTGCAGACTACTTGACCTATTTGAACTACAAATTTAAATTCGAAGTAAATTCCGTTCTTCTTTTTCCTAGACATTTTGCTGGAATAATCTTGTTTTATACACCAGTGAACATATAGTACTCAAAGTTAAATTCATCTCATTTTTATAAAGTGCTGTAAATAGCGAGTTATTCAGGAAATGTTAATACTGCATAAAATTTGTTGAAAAACCTTCAATAAACAATGAGAAAAACTACAACATGGTTTTATCAACGCTGTATGATAAATATTGATAATACTGCTAATAATCAACAAAGTTCATTTCAGTGTAACTGGTAGAAGTTACCAAATTAATTAAATTAGCAAAATCAGTCTAGATAAATGTTGTTACATCCGTGATCATAATTTTGCCATAAAATTTAATGCTATAATATATATTTATTTATTTATTTATGGATTCACAATTATTCATGCTTCATAATCAATAAAGTCCATTTCAAGTGTGATCAATAGAAGAAGCTAGCAAATTCAATTTAAATATATGTAACACAATGATTAATAATGAGCAGAAGAACAACATACTTGTATAAAGTAATCCAATTTCTAGCTGTAATGATTGATACATAAGCAATAAGTATATAATGAAGATTGTAATTGTAAAAAAAGTTTACATTTACATTAATAATTTATAGAAGCAATTAGCTATTATTTGCTTAAACAGAAATTAAAAAATGTCTATCAATTAACAGTTTTCTTCTCGTAACGTTTAAATTTAAAAGATATTTTCTTTTATTTATAATCTCCCCTAAATTGTACATCATGTCTACTTTGAAAAATGAAATGACATCGATTTTTTTTTTCTTATTAAAAAATTATCTGACAAATGAAAGAGACAAAGAGAGAGAGAGAGAGAAGAAGCGGCAAGATGAATGGAAAATTCATTGTTACTTTGAATTAGCAGACATTGTTACTTTGAATTAGCAGAAGAAAGAAAAAATTATAAAGGAGAAAGAGAGAAAGAAAAAGCGAACTAAAATGGATCATTTAATGTTTAATTAGGCACATCCATTAACAGGCTTGTCAACTTTGTTATATCATTAAATGGATTTTTTAATTCCATTTTTTAATTTTATTTTTAATTTTACTTTTATTTTTTGTTAAGAAATTATTTCAGATTATATTTGTAGAAATGATTCAATAGGAATTTTTAATTTGCTATTGTATTTTAATAAAATGCAAGAAATATTTTATGCCTTCTTTGTTAAAACGCCATCCTGTCTCTCTTTCTCTTTTTCATTGTCATTATCAACTTTAAAGAGATTTATGAAGAATAATGTTGCAATGTTAAATTGTGAATGAAATTTACATACTTTTCTGATGGAATTTTGCAAATTTGAGAATTAGAAAAAAAAAAACTTTGCTCCAATATATCAAATACAACAGAATTAAGTGACACCAATTATTTCAAAAAGATTTGTGTAAACAGCAATGTAAACAACATTTTAGATTTATCGATGCTTATGTTGACTCAACAAATCAAAAGTTATTGGAAAAATTTTTTGCTCATTATGTTATATTATTAATGGAAATTGAAAAATTTTGCCAATAAAGACATATAGTATAAAGGTAATTAGAATTAAAAGAGAAATCTTTTCAATCATTTAGCAACATTTTTCGATTCGATTCAGAGATACTGTCCACCAGCAATGAATCATTGAAACAGGTCAATAAAGCAAAATCATATTGGAATAAAATTTTTAAATTGATTAAAATATGGCAATTGAAAGTATCAGTGATTTAATTTATTCATAGATCGACGATATTTAATTTATTCATTGAGCATATGAATATTTCAGTTAAACTGCTAAGTCTTTAATATTGCACTGATTGAAATTTCAGAAAAAAAAATTTGGAAAGAATTGGAAATAAATTGGATTTCATTTAATACAACTCTCTTCAATTCCCAATACAGTCATGAAATAGATGTGTATGACATTGTCTAATTTAATCAGTTGAAAGTACTATTACTTAAAATAGTAGTTAATTGAGTCTAATGTACACATATAGAATGTCGATCAATTTATTTTATTTAATGAAATGTCGTTTTCAATTTCGTCCTTCTTTTTTACTACTTATATGCTTTCATATCTTTTCCAAATATTAATTTCAAAGTAAACTTTGAAAGAAATCTATTTCTCTTGCAATGCAAAGAGAGAGAGAAAGAAGAAAATGATGACAAACTAATTTGCAATTTTATCAAATAAATATGCTATTTCGAAAAAAAAAAAAGGATTTTCATCTGTAATGAATAATTGCTGAAAATTTTGATAGCATCTCATCATAGATGAGCAATCAATCGTTCAATGCTTTATAATTTCATTTTGATGTTGAAATTATCATCAATTTTATCACAACAACCATTTGATTCATCAAAAATTCATTCACTTGAGATAGCCTCAAAATCCGAAAAAGAATATTGTTACATTCTGAAAAGATAAATCTTTCCAAAAGAGAAATGTTTAAAAATAATTATTCAAACAAATAATTTCAAATTCTAAGCAAAAAAAAAGTACCAATCACATCAAAGATCAATTCATGAAATAAGTCTGAAATCCATTTAAATTACAATTCATTTATATTATATATCAGTTTGTAAAGTGTGATCAAGAAAGGGAGAGGAAAAGATGAGCAGAAAAAAGTTGATATTTATATCGCACGATTATCAACATTTCAATTAATCTTATCGATAACGAGATGAGAAAATTGTATAAAGGTTATTATTGTATTGCAAATTATTTGAGTTAAAAAAGTTGTCTGTTTACCTTATTGAATTTATAAATAAATAGCCTTTGTAATAATAATTTTAAAATAACAAAATTTCAATTGTAGGTTTAATTACATTTGTAAAATGATTTGAATTAGTAAGTTATAAATCAACAAATGAATAATAATAGTAGTAATTTACAATGTCCATTTGACATCCATTTAACTGCCTTATCTGTTGTAAATCTATTTATATTTCCTTAAAACACCGTAATAATCTCACTCTTATTGACAACTCATTGAAATGATATTTCTATTTCCTGTTACCGGCGAAATATTTCTATGTACTCGTGGTCAAAGGTGTCAATATTTTCTTCAACACTGACCACATATGTGTAATTAGTTGACCTCATTAACGTTACATTGATAATATTAACCAATAAATAGTGATTAGTAAAGTCGGACATTAATGTATCCATCATTAATGTTAAATCTATTAATAATCTACTATAATCATCTTACTTTTACAACAACTATTATTAGTTTTTTTGATGAATTAAAAGAAATGAATGCTAATTATAAATTGGCAAATTTGAAATTTCCACTAAAATACAATTGATTGTTGGCAATATTTTACCATTGAAAAAGAAATTTAAAAATAGGCAAAATGATTGAAATAATTTTAATCAACGAAAAAAAATGCCTCATTGCTTGTAGTTTCTCGTTATTTTATTTAAATGAATTAATTATTGAAATTGAAATTTTGACATTTCTCGTTAATCAATCATCGCCAGGCTATTTGATTTTTCTCCACGGTTGAAGAAAATAATTTTATTTCAATGTTACTAAAATGGCCATCTAAGTGAAAGGACATTCAGAAATTTGTACAAAAAAAGAAATATAATAAAGTTTACTAATTTAAAAGTATTTTAATGATCTGTTGCGTCATATAACAAAAATCAGAACAAATGTAAATGAATTCAGTGCTGCGTGAATAAGTCATTTACTACGTCATTTACTTAACAAGTCATTTACGTCATTTATATTTAACTACGTATACACTTATATTTACGTAATATTTAACTACTGATAACTTGATAGTAACTAGTACATTTATTTTAATAATAGTGTGCATTTTATATGTATCATGATGATAACTCATTGAAACATATTTGAAATTCATTCAAAGTATATTTATCCTGAATTCTTACATTTCATTCTAATCAAATAACAGGTCAATTATTTGGTTATTGTGCTATGACATACAATCTTATTTTAGGATTTAATAAATTAATCGAATAATTTAGAAATTAATTTAATTATTTAGCTATTATTCTATGGAAAGGATATTTGTAATAAATAATTAATTTTAACATAAACATTTCATGATATGTCCATCAATTGAATTAAATAATAAAAATATAACATATATTCTTATATTTTAGAATTTAATAAAATTAACTTTTTAGAAATTAATTAATTTCAAATTTTCTCTATGAGAGAAATAAAATTAATTCAATTAATCGATTAATTGAATTAAAATTTAATTAATCTGTTTACAAAAAGGATATGTTGTAATAAATTGCAAATGACGCCATTTCATGAACAGTTAAAATTAATTTTCAATTAACGATGAGTCATCATTAGGAATGTATGAGTCATCATTGTTCCCATCTATGTCTCTGTATGTCATGCATGTGTCAGAGAGGAACACATTGCGACATTTACATTTTCCCGCTATTTAATCAATTTGAAATTGACCAATAGGATTAAAGAGAGAAAAAATTGGACCAATCATTGAGCAGTTATCCAATGCTCTTCCACCTACGCGCACTATCCTTTCTCCAAACATGGCATCTTGAGTGAGAGAGTGTTTGAAAGTTGGAGAGTTAGATAGACAGTGTGCGCGGGACTAGTATGATTGCATGGCATTCGAACAATTTCGGGCAGTGCTAGTGGTGGTTGTGAATGATGATGGGTGGTTGCTTTGGGTAGCTTTGTGGTGAGTGTTCTGGGAGTTCTTGCATTTGTTTTGGGGTATATGATGTTCCGAGAGTTCTTGCAATGTTTTGGTGTGCATATGTTCTATGTTTCAGTATTTTTACATACACGCAAAACACTGGGACAGGGATTTTTCTGGAACAATCAAAAATTTTGCTATCGTTGAATACTAATTTAAATATGATGAGATGAAATTGTATGGGTAAATTGGATGAATGCAAATAAAAAAAAAAAAACTACTGAGAATATACGGGAAATTTCTTCCCAATTTTGTTAGATATTTCACAAAAACTTTTTGTTGGATTCATACTGCACAGAAGATTTTTGTGAAGATGATTTTATTGTTGAAATCATTTTTGATGTAATTATCCTAAAGTTAAATTTAAAATTTTATTTGAGGTAAGAAATGGTAATGAGGAATTTGTTGAAGAAATGTATGTTTAGTCTGAGAGTTGGTTATATTAGAATCCCTTTCTTTTTAGATGGCTAACTATGAATTAGCTAAAATATTCGATAGTCATAATGCATATTGGGAGCAAAAAGGGATTATCAGTGATTAATTGTCCTTTATATAGTTTATTAAATTTGCATTGGAAAGCTTATACTTCCGCATATAGCAAAAAGAATTTCAAGCAATGATAAATGAGAAAACGAATGACCATTGTATGACCAGCGGTTCTCATTAAATGAACTGCTTTGCCATTTTGACCTTGTTAATATGCTATTTCACCGCAGCATCACTTTTCTTAGCATTAAGCAAAGTTTTAGGAGAAATGCTAATCTTTATGAAATATTGAATTGAATTTGTCACTTTAGCATGCAGTAACAAGTTTTGAAATGATCCTATCGACATGGTTAATTAGGTCTCATTAGCTGGGCATGATTTTTTTTCCCATCATTTAAGGATAGTAAATTGTTGAGCTATCTGATATCTTTTCAATTATCACTCTTTTAACAAGTTTTTTTCTTTTTGTTGCACTGTCATCAAAACTCGATCGATCTTATGCTGCAATATTTTTACAATAAGGGAGAGATTAATTTAGACATGAATTTGTTTTTTTTGAAAAAATTAATTCAATTTAATATTTATTATCTGTATGGTTTCCTCTAACGTACTGCTTGCCTGTAGTAATTAATGCAAAATTTAAATATCGTGCTTAAGTAAATTTCAAACAAGAATTTTATGAGGATTTCCGAGTTTTTTAATCGTAAAAATTATCAAATTGAAGCTATTGAACGAACTGGCACAATATCGAAATCCTGATTAAATGTAGAGAAAAGAGGCATTAATTATTTATAAATCATACGATGCTGCAATCTTATCTTATAATTTGATTTTTTGATGCACATTTTTTAGTGTGTCAAACAGGTTTCAGTGTGGAGGACACACAGAAGGCTTTTTTGTCCTCTTATTCCTCTTCTCATCCATCCTTCAAATCTCGGACATATTTTAAATTCGCAATTCATCACTTTATTAATTGACTTTTCTAGCTTTTTCTTCTTGAAGCTTTTTTGTATAGATTTTTCTGTGTGACATTTTCCATCAGTTAGATCAAATTGCTTGCATTTGTTGACTAGCTGGCTATGGCTTGTGTGCGAAACATTTGATTTATTGCTTTTGCAATAAATTTGTTCTGCAATCTTTAATTTTTTTTGTGAAATTCAAACCATTAAAGTTTATTTTTGAATACAATTCAGTTGTAAAGCTCATAGTAGCTTTTGTTATCGGCTTTAATTTTTCTTTTTATTAGTTTTGAGAATCATTGTTTGATGCTGAATAGTTGACATAGTTTGTTGTATTTCAATTTTCATTTTATGTCTACTGTAATGTGCTCCAAAGAACACATGTTTTTTATAGAGGAGGTTTAGTGATAGTTCTAGAACTTGAAATTTTTTTTTTCCTAGAGATTCAACAAATAGTTACTAGTAATTTAGTGACTATGGTGATTTAATTCTAGGCAGAGAGCTACAGTTCTAAAAACAAACAACTAGTTTTAAATAGACTTAGTTTTTATTATTTGTTGTAAAATTTGAGGAGAATTTTAGTGGCGATACTCTTCGTTGCAATGTCTGATACTGACTGACTGGTAATTGGCATTGTTTATTCATGAGTGGTGAGATGGGGTCGTATATAATTCGTTACTGACACGGCACAAATTTAACTTAGTTTGAAGTTTAAATTGATTGTAATAAAATTTGTCTGCCATTTTTGAAATGAATGAATGCAACTGCATTGCATTGCATTTGTTATTTGGATAGTTCCTGTATGCGAAATGTGACCTCTTCGTACTACTACTGTCTTTCCTCTTCTCTTTGCATCTCCGTATATCGTATCGTATGTGTCTGTCTTTTGTATTCTTTTATTAAATATTCTACTACATATTATATAGTTGTTTCTTTTGCTCGAAAATTGCTGCCAGTTATACAATTTTTTCACTTTTTTCGAATTTTTCCAGAGGAATTGAAAATTTCTTTAGAGGTGAGGGATATTTGAGAATTCCCAGTAGGGAAATTTAAATTTTGTGAGTCTCCTCACGTCATTGAGGCATTGAGGTTGCAAAGTTGGCACGCATAGAATTTGATCAGGCTTTTTATCGTGTAGACTAGTAGTAAGAGAGAAGGCATTGGGCTTTCTTCTCAAATAAGATCAATCAATCAGTCAAATTGTCTTTCTTTCTATTATTTCTAATAGCGCATCCATTTTGGGAATGAGAAAGATGATGATTTGATTTGTTTGTCATTGCGTGCTTGCCTGCCTGCCTGCTGCCTGTTCAGGCATTCAGAGGTCATCGATGATGTACATCACTGGACTAAAAGGGTACTTTCACTGGCTACCAGGGACATTTACTACCAATGAAGTACTAGTTTTGACTTTCTCTTACTTGCTTTACTTGCTCTTTATATAGCCGCCTTTCTGCGCATATGTTCCTTTCATCGTTGCGTCGTACAATGTTAAAATGAATGGATAGTAGAAGAAAAAAAGAAAAGGACTTACATTCACACTCCATTGAGGCCACTTTTTCAATTCATTTCTCTCTCTCTCTCTTCCTCTTTCCTTTTCAATATATGTGATAGCATTTATAATTTTGACTCTTCCTTTCATTTTCTAACATTCTTAATTTCCGGACTAATTACTTCCTATTTATAATGCTATTTTATATGGTATAATTCATTGTAACATTTTCTGATCGTATCGTCTTTACGTGTATGATTGATTTAATAGCAACATTGTAATTTGATGAATTCTGTTGCAGTGATATCTCGTAATAGAGGTGCTATCCATTGCATTTCATATACAACAGTATTCACAGTAAAAGCTATAAAAGAAACGAAAAATGTGTGACGACGACGTTGCGGCTCTTGTAATCGACAATGGTTCTGGAATGTGCAAAGCTGGTTTCGCTGGTGACGATGCTCCACGTGCTGTTTTTCCATCTATTGTTGGACGTCCAAGACATCAGGGTGTCATGGTTGGAATGGGGCAGAAGGTTAACATTTATTTAGAATTTTTCAAAGAAATATTGTTTGTTGCAAATTTATTTCATTTCATTTGTCTAGTATACAGCTCGCTATGTTATATGTATGACACCTTGTACTGTTTTTGCAAAAAAAAAACTCTTTTGAGTTGCATGAGCTTAGAAATGATAGTTATAGAGATATGCATTTCTTGCGTATGTAAAATATCTATGTTGCATTTGCAGGATTCGTATGTTGGTGATGAAGCTCAATCAAAACGAGGTATTCTTACGTTAAAATATCCAATTGAACATGGTATCGTGACCAACTGGGATGATATGGAAAAGATTTGGCACCACACATTTTATAACGAATTGCGAGTGGCACCAGAGGAGCATCCTGTTTTGTTGACAGAAGCACCACTGAATCCAAAGGCAAATAGAGAAAAAATGACACAAATCATGTTCGAAACTTTCAACACTCCAGCTATGTACGTTGCAATCCAAGCTGTCTTATCCCTGTATGCTTCTGGTCGTACAACTGGTATTGTACTTGATACTGGTGATGGTGTTACGCATACCGTGCCAATTTACGAAGGTATGTCTTGTTAGCTAGGTTCTTATATAATGTATTATTTGTTGTGTGTTTTAGCCTATGCGGAAATTTTAATCCAAAAGATTATGTTGATGTGTGAAATTTTGCTCATAAAGCATCATTTTAGGCTATGCACTGCCGCACGCAATTTTGCGTCTGGATTTAGCTGGTCGCGATCTTACCGATTACCTCATGAAAATCCTTACTGAGCGCGGCTACTCGTTCACGACTACCGCGGAACGTGAGATTGTCCGCGACATTAAGGAAAAACTGTGTTATGTAGCCTTGGATTTCGAGCAAGAAATGGCTACCGCAGCGTCGTCATCATCACTGGAAAAAAGCTATGAGCTTCCTGATGGACAAGTTATCACTATCGGTAACGAACGATTCAGATGCCCGGAAGCTCTTTTCCAGCCTTCATTCCTTGGTATATTGCTGATGCTTGTTTCTTCCATAAAAATGTGAATGGTTTTGAGATGTTGGCGCACTTTTTACTTCTTTTATACGCTGTGTTTTTTTTAAGGAATGGAATCGACTGGTATTCATGAAACAACTTACAACAGCATTATGAAATGTGACGTGGATATCCGAAAAGATCTCTATGCGAACACTGTCCTCTCAGGTGGTACTTCGATGTTCCCAGGTATCGCTGATCGTATGCAAAAGGAAATTACTGCACTTGCTCCGAGGTGAATTTTTTTTGTTGTATAGTAAGCTAGCGAATATACTTTTCACGCGTAGAACGATGTTAATTTCGATAGCATTTGGAGCCGTTTGGTCTTTGATCTGTGCCATGGTATTCGAGGATTCCTTTAATTTGACTATTTTTCCTTCCGTTATTTACAATCTCATGATTATGTTGTAAGGTAGGTATTCTCATATTAGCTGTATTTTAATAGATGATTCAATTTCTTTTTTTTAGCACAATGAAAATCAAGATCATTGCGCCACCAGAGCGCAAATACTCGGTTTGGATTGGTGGCTCTATTCTCGCATCGCTCTCCACTTTCCAGCAAATGTGGATCTCGAAGCAAGAATACGATGAGTCGGGACCATCAATTGTTCATCGCAAATGCTTCTAGGCTGTTGCTATTGTTGCTGCACCTGATAATGTCTCAAGTTTTCGGGAACATTACAATAGTAAATGCAGCAAAAATACAAAAATAAACGAATCATTTATTTGTTCGTACATCTTTTCCAATTATTAATGCACACAGCTGTACTGTATTAGTTTCTTTTCTGTTTGCAGTTAGAAATTAAGGAGGTTATATCGCCGTTTTTATACCTAAATTATTTTTTACCGTTTTGTTCATCCTTGTTGAAATACTCTTCCGCATTGCCATAACAGAAGCAGATTTACGGGGGGAGGATTATCTAATTTGGTGAATATTTTCATTCACATTGATTACAAAACACGATATATTCCAGGTTTATTTTTTACTTTCTTTTCTTCAGAAAAAACGACAGTCCTGAGTTGCAAATTTACTTTTTTGCTAATTCGAAATCTTCCATTTTTAAATGTTAACGGTAGGGTTGCGGGTTTACTTTTATTGGGCAAAATTGTTTTAAAGTAATTCAACTTGACAGTTTTAAATTTAATTCTCTAATTTTTATGAGAAAATGAAGGTCATTCACTGTTCAGTCTATCATACGTTTTTATTTCCTTTATTTGTCTATTTTCTGCTTCCATTCCTACTTCTCTCCTCATATGATTATTCCCAGAAAATGTTTGGTTTTCGTTGTTTTTTTTTTTTTTTAAACTAAAAATTATTGGGCATATTTGCTCGCTGGTGGTTTACACCTTTTATTCTTTTTTGTCGTTACCGTAAGTTCGGCATATTTTTTCGTTTTATCAAATTATGTGTAATAAAAGTTTTGGAAGTTTTTTTGCCTTGTAAAATTCATCCGACGGCACTAAAAGAACCCTTATATAGTCCGGAAAGCAGTGTTTTTTCACCAGTATATGCGGAACATAACTTGTAAAAGCACATGATCTGTGGTCATAGATGTTACCGCTATAATGCTAGAGGTCAAGGTTGAAAGTGGTGTACTGTGAAAGTTTCGGGGAGTGAGTGTCTGGTGTGTACTTCATTTCCATGCGAGGACACGCAGATGTGGGATTTTTTTGAAACTTGAATTTTATGAATTGGGAGCGCAAATTGGGTGATGACGCGCTATGAAAATATGATGGCTCCTGTTGGGTTAAAAATATAAGACATGTTTATTGTCAATTCCGTAATTTGTGTTGGTTATGGATGTAAAATCAATTTAAGCGATTCTACAATTAGTACTGGATCTCCAATTAAGTTTAATTCATGGAATAATTCATTGAAAATTTAAGAGGGAATTTTGATTTAATTTCTTAACGAAAGTTCCTACAACAAACAACAAAAGATGTGTGCTAATCAAGCAGAATCATCATCTGTTCGAAAATATTTGAACAATCGAAAACGTCGAAGTAATAACGATCGATTAGGTATTGCAAGTCTAATTTCGATGAACTATTAAATTTTATAAAAAATTCATGAATTTTTGTAAATTTTTCATCTGTTCCATGAATTCTTATTCACCGAAAGAAATGAATTAAATTTTGCAGTAAGAACATTTTACAGTAAGATATGTACATAAAATGATGTCATTACTTCAAAAGGTTACTGATATATGCAACAAAGTTTAACAATTTTTTAAAGAGTTTTAATTTTTATGAATATATGAACAGCTGGTGAAGGATCATCATCCAGAGATTTCTCCATGATGACAAATTATCAATCATTGAATTATACGAATTTGCTGATTTGTGGATATATGATTAAGTTACCACCAAATATACAACCATATGCTACGCAGCGAACGATGATTGCAAAAATTCTCACAAGTTTAAAGAATAAACTTAATGCGCTAATTGAAAGTCCAACAGGAAGTGGTTGGTTTTATTGGGAGAAATTTTAATTTTAAAACTTTTTCAAATGTCACATTTTCGATATTATGTTAGTAAAAAAAAGAATTACGAATTATGCACTACGTATTGCATTTAAACTTTTTTTTCAATCGAGGGAAAAATTTATTTGGTTTTAGGTAAAACACTTGGCCTTCTATCAGCAAGTTGTGCTTGGCTTGAAAGATATAAAAAAGAACGCATACAGTCGCGCAAAGAATGTAAAGCGTGTCGTGGTGATGGTGGCGGTGATAATGAACATGCGGACTATAGAAGCTTAAATCAAAACACATTATTTAGTGACTTAAACAATACTGATTTGACTGATAATAGCCGTAAGTGTACGAATGCTAAATCAGCTGAATGTACAAGTGATGCTCAGTCATTTTCTACATGTAAGTCATTTTTTATTTTTTAATCAAAATTTGAAATTAAAAAATTTCCTAATGGGAATTGAAATTAATAAAGGTCAACTGTCTACATTCAGAAATGATCAACAATCTTTGTTTGCACAGCAGGATAGAGAAAGGTGAAGATTAACCAGATATTCTAAAAGCCTTATGCAAATAAATATTTGCTTGATTTTAATCTCTATTTGTATAATCGTTTGAATCCTTTAAAATAATAAAAGTATTTCATTAAGCATGCATCTTTTGTTGCGGACAACTGATATGAACTATTTTTCAGTGGAAGATGAATTTGAGAATGATTTTTGCGCGGTTACAAACTCCTCATCCTCTTTAAATAAAGTGAGTTATTTGTTTCTAAACTACTCTATTAAATTAATAGTATTCGTTGCATTCGTTTATTGAAATATATTAAAAGTATTTCTACTATGAGAAGGAAGCACTGGATATTTATCTTACAGTTGGAAGGTGTTGCTTTATTAGATGATAGCAAAATTTTGAAGAAAGATGTAATGGAGGAAGGCCACACTTGTTTACCGTAAGTTTCTATTATATTTTTATTAAATTTTAAATTTCTGCTCATTGTTCTATATTGAAAGATCTATTTTGCATTAATCCATAACCGATGAGCTAAACGTGATGAATTTTATATGATCATATATTCAGTTGTAAGTGTTCTGAATAGTTACTTTATGCTGACATTTTTCTTCCAGACGTGTGACAGTATATTATGGAACGCGAACACATAAACAAATTAGTCAGGTGGTAAAAGAATTTTCACGCCTATCATATGGACAAGAAGGAATCATTAAGTAATGTAATTACTTATACTGCATAATATAGTTTAACTTGATTTTACTTATGCAATTTCTAATTTTTATTCATGTAGAACTCATGTTAATTATTCGAGATACTTTAATGGGCTTCACAGAGAAATTTTTTGTAATTCAGATAGGGATTCAACGGAACAAGGTATCTACTTATCAGATAATAACGAGCGCAATTAATGCATCATTATGATTAAGCAAATCATTTTCATTTGATATTTTGACCAGAGCTCTGTAATCTCACTACCTGATTTTCCAAAACCTGTATGATGAGAAGCAAATAAATAGTAAAAGAAGAGGCAGGAATTTCTTCAGCATTGTTCCCATTTAAGGAAATTTTCAAAGATGAATTCCACACGCACTTATTCAGTTTTGATCTGAATTCATCCTCCAAAGATCGAATTTGCCATAGATGCCGAATCATTGATAATATCTTGTCCCGAAAACAGCGTATTTCTTGTAATTACGCAAGAATAGCCCACTTCATTCACCATTGGTTTTATTGGCTAAAATGATTTCCATTGTTAAAATAAAAGAATGAATATGATTTTTTACAGGCATACAATATTGGCAAGTCGTGAACATATGTGTATCAACTCAGCCGTACGTGTTAGTGATGATATCAATAGTAAATGTAAAGAATTCATATCATCGGATGGGGTAATTTCAAATTTTATTTTAATTTGTACACCTAAGCAAACGTTATTATCATTCGATTTTGCTTACTATTTACAACTTATCAGTAAAATTTTGCTTACAATCTCTTGAATTTTGAATAGAGATAAAATTTGCTCAGATTGGTTGTTCATATAAGAATTCAATACGTGGGAAGTACGAAAGACCGAATGCAATAAGACATTTGGTTGCGCAGACGACTGGAAAGGTCAATTGTGTTTGGGATGTAGAAGATCTTGTTGAAGCATTAAAACATTCCACACCGTCACTTTGCCCTTATTTCTCAACCGCTCGAGTATTAATTGACGACGCCGACATTATTTTTTGTCCATTCTCTTATCTTATAGGTAAGTTTCTTTCATGACTTTTGTTGCGTATGTATGATTTACAGAGGAATTGTAAAGAATTTCTCCATTATTCATGTTAATATTTTGGAGTAAATTTTTTCAGATCCCATTATTCGAGCAAATTCTGGTTTAAATCTGAAAAATGTGGTAGTTATCCTCGATGAAGCGCATAACGTGGAAGATGTTTGCCGAGAAGCTGTTAGTTTTACATTCACGGAGCGTGAACTGGTTGGTGCAGCTGCAGATTTATATCAAAAAGGTTAGAAAATTTGTAATCCCGAAAAGGTTTATTGTCTTTCATGGGATTTTCACTGAAATAGAATTTACTTTCTTTTCAGCAGCAGAACTTGAGAAAGAACTTATTAAAGTGGATGCTAAGACTGTTGCGGAAGAAGGTTTGATTGAAATAGAAAGCAGCAGGACGGGAAGATATAAGGAGTGTTTGGAAATGATGAAAGGACATTTTAAAACAGTTCGTCTTTATTAAATCGAATAGAGTCGCTTGTGATAGCATTTTTCGAGAGCACTTTTGTTTTTGCATTAGCGAAAAATTACTAAAATTTTGTGAGATCTGATTTGACTCTCGAAAGTTGAAACGATGGGATTCCGTTTGAGGTTGTTTTGTAAATGGATAATATTATGTGTTTTTTCAGGTAATTAGTTTTTTAAACAAAATATTGGATTGGTTTGTGAATGTATCATCGGATGCGCTGCAGTCGGCTTCGATGAAAAATGATCGACTTAGCTATACTTACAATTGGGAAAAACTTTTCACATCGTTTGCGAGTAATGATTTGAATATATTTGGTAAGATCGGCAAAGGGACTGCTTATTCAGATTTATTGGTAAGATCTCTTGTAAAAATTGGTATTAGATTAAAAGATTGAAAAAACTTTACTAATTGCTTCTTTGAAATCCATTTACAGGGAACACTGGTTTGTGGCGTTAACTACCTTATATCTCCTCAATCAATGTAGTTTATTTGAAATATACCAAATTTTCAAATTTAAAATGAAAAAGAGTTTTTTGAAAAAGTTGGATTAGAGCTGTTCGCTAATTCAGGTCCTTAATGTTATCCTTTAAGATCAATGACTTGCTTAAAATTAACTGTTTTTTTCAGGAAGCATTTGTATCTATTAGCGCTGCAGGTAGTGAAAATGATGAGTTTCAGTCCTACTTGAAACACTACAAGCCATCCGCTGCAGCAGTTGTTTGTATTGAAAAATTTCTATATTTTTTCAAATCATATTTTCGGGATGATAATCATACTGCCTATAAGCAAGTTTTTAGTCGAAATTATTTAAATGACTTTGTGGAACAATTTCGAATAAATTCACTACCATTTATATTTTTTCTAATGCATTATTGAAAGAAAAAGAAAAAAAAGACATTTTCAGTAATTTCTTTGCAGATTATTTATATGTATCGACAAGCCATTTGCATTATATTCACAGCCAAATATTTTCGATATATCAAAGAATTTATCAGTTAACGTATGCTTGATTTTCCACTTTATTCTGGTTGTTAAATTGAAAATATAGGAAAAGGAATGGAGCGCGTGTGCTATTTGTGTAGTTTATTAACAATGAATGAACGTTGCGTATTCTGAATAGTATCTTGAAAAAAAAAAAGCATTAATCATTAATTGCATTTTATGTTAGAATTACTGTTGCCCAGAATAGATTTTAATTTTAATTTGGAACCACATAAAATTCATAATTCAGATTTCAGACTGATATATTGGATATGAGTTCATATGATAAAGAAAAAGAAATATGGTTAGATTCAAGAACGCGTCTGAAAGGGTATCGCGAGGTGAAGTATGGCTATCGTGTTACTATCAGTTTTTGGTGTATGCGCCCGTCTTTGGTTAGAATTATTACGATATGCTGCTATTAAGAAATAATTACAGTTAAAAAAGCTGAATTATAAGTTGTCAATTTGCTTTTGAAGGAAGCTTTATTTTCGCTAGACTTTTCTTAGCGGGTTCAGAACTATTACCTAGATTGTCATTAGATTTAAAAAACTGTCATCTAGGTTCACCGTTAGGCACGCATTGTGCTAGCCTTTTCAAAGTGCCGACAACTGCAGTTCAAATTTTATAGTCGGTGAATCTGCTAATTAAGGAAGCTGTCAATGTTTTAACATTTCAGGCTTACATAGATGCATTCAAAGGATGTCGCAGTGTTATTTTAGCTTCTGGCACACTCTCTCCGACGGATACTTTTCGTACGGAACTTGGCACCACTTTTCAGCAAGAAATGGAAGGAAATCAAATTATACCGGATGACCAAATTTTTGCTGCAGTCATTCCATCCGTAAATTTTATTTAAGTCTTCATACTATACTTGTTTTAAAAAAATGCTAATTGAAGTAATATTACAAATATTCCTTTTGTAATGTTTTAGGGACCAAGTGGTCAAAAACTCTGTGGGACTTATAAAATTATCAACCAAGATGATCGATTTATACGGGAGATTTCATTGATTTTGAAGTGCATTTGCTTATCATAGTTTCACAAAATTCTTTTAATCTATGTTATGATTTTAAGAAAGTAAGACAGATGTCTAGAAACTTGCATATGTTTCCGCTTGAGCAGCTAATGCTGTGAATCTTTTTAGAATTGCAATTCGTAAAAGTACGTTATTAGCAGAAGTTATCTTGCATTGAGTAAACAGAGTATAATATTCGACATCTTTTTTCATTAGTTTCAAATAATAATGTACAAAAATAGCTTTTTCTTTTTCTTTCGTTTTGTTTTAGCGAAAAATTTATTGTATCTTTTTTAGTCATATCTGTAAAATAATACCGAAAGGTGTATTGTGTTTTTTCTCAAGTTATCGTGTTTTGGATCAAATTTATGAATATATGGAAACGGCTGGTATTTTAAGACAAATACAAAATATCAAGGTAATTGTTACAATTTTATTATTTACCAACTGATTTTAATATATATTTGGCAATATTAAGGTAGCTGTTACAACCTTAATGTAGCATTTGATTTATCAAACTATAAATAGTTATTTATGTGTCTACAGCCCCTGTGTCTACCCCTCTTCAAAAATAAAATTAGTATAAAAAAAAAATTTCAATTAGTATAAAAATTAAAATCTGTCCCTTCATTTTTAAAATACGTCGAACATTTCATCGGATCTTATGACTGAGCTTGTGATCTCTCTTTTTAATTTTCAGCAAATTCTAGTCAGCTTTCATCACTATTTTATTATCATCTTTTTGATTTCTGCTCTCATAATTTTATCTTCAGTGTAATTTTCATGGCAATTAGTGAGTCAAAGAATGGATATTTAGGTCTGTTCACAATTAATTTTGTTAATTTTCAGCTTGTTTTGAAAGAACCGAGGCGTTCATCGTTGATGAACGCTGTTATGATGCAGTATGAAAAAGCTGTTGTTAATTCTTTGAACTTTGGACCGCAATGTACTGGCGCGTTGCTGATGGCAGTTTTTAGGGGCAAGGTAGTTTTTTGGATTTTTAAAATTGTTGGAACTTTAGTGGTAATGTGAACAAATTTTTTACTTTCTCCACTTCCGTAATTTTAAGTTCTTAATTAAATCTCATATTTCTTTTCAGAAATATACATCTTATACTTCTTTCTTTTGACTCGATTTAGCTTCTAAAAAGCGCAATATTTTAGGCAATTGTCACGGTTTTCGTGACTTTATCATTATTTATATAACTAAACTTAATGAAAATTTCAGCGAGAGAAATTATTTTTGTTACATTTTTATTAATTTTAATAAAAGGTGTCGGAAGGTATTGATTTTGCTGACGACAGAGCTCGTTGTGTAGTGACCGTTGGTATACCATTTCCCAGCGCTATGGATGAACAAGTAAATTTGATAATCTTTTGGAAGTAATAACCAGTTTTTAATTTTTACTTTTTTTAGTACTTTTTGGTCATGATTACATTTCAGGTTGTCGAAAAGAAAAAGTATAACGATGATTATTGCACGAAATTACGGATCTTATCCGGTGATGAGTGGTATACTATGCAAGCATACAGAGCTCTGAATCAAGCTTTGGGAAGGTAAATTGAAAATCTTCATCAAATTTAAAATAATATAAAACTTTATTACAATTTATTATGCAGTTACTTTTATTAGTCAAAAAATCATGGTTTTAGAAATCAATGCAAATGAGCATAATATAATACCTGAAATATTTGCGATACCGTAAAGGCTTTTTTATGAAGCCATCTGTACACATTCTGAAAGTTCACAGCTGGTGACTTATAATGCTGTTTCTGATCAAATTTAAAAAAATTCAGATCATTTCATTGAATTTTTACATATTTTTCTTTCAAACATTATTTGCAGATGTTTACGACACCGTTCCGATTGGGGATCGATTTTAATGTTGGATGAACGATTGCTGCAAACACGGACAAATCCAAATGCCAAAAAAATTTCACGATGGATACGTGAACAGTTGCGACCATTGAGAAATTACGAGCATTTTCTTGGTGAATTAACTAATTTTGTTAATAAAATGGAAATCAGGAATTTAGAGCTACCTAATGGTAGTGAATATAGTGATACGAATCTCGTTGATAATGAGGAGTAATGTATGTTGCACAGTATTTTTTTTAATGTTATTACGATCTCTATAGTTTATAAATGTTTTTGTCTAAGTTTTCGGTTTCTGCAGCTCATTCATTTCGTGAAATCCAGTTTTTGACGGCTGACATTAAAAGTTATTTCTAAAAAACTTCGCTTGGGATTGTTAAATAAGCAATTTTTTTTTGAGCTGTTTAAGTAGCCAATTTCTTTGGAAACAAAATTAACAGACTTGTTGAATTTTCAGGGCATATTAATGATGTTGCACTTTTTCTTTCATTTCTCTCTAATTTCCAGTTAGTGTTATTGAGATCTCTTGAGTTGTAATTTATTAATCAGATTTGATATATCTAAAAAATTAACTGGTTAAAAAACCTAGTTTTCATTTAATATTTAAAATACAATTTCAATCATTTTTAGAAAAATAAATGAATTTTCGATTTAAAATTTGTAAAAAAATAAGTAAATGACTTTCCAAAATTAAAGTTTTAAAAATTTGAATTGTAGAAATAAGGATCAATGAATGACTTTAATTTCACGACAAATATGGAAAATAATAATGAGATAAATTTTTTTGGCTACAGTTGAAAAATGTCATTACTAAATGTCATTATCAAATGACATTTACCATTTTCCATTTTTTTTTCTTTTTTTGGTCTTTGCTAGAATTTATCAAATTAATTTTCAATTTCAGCATTTATAAGATTAAAATTCTCTTCCATATGACAATTGCATTAATATTATTTTTGAATAGCTGGCTAGTTTTTTTTATTTTTGCAAATGATTTTGAGAATTTTTAATTGCTTTAACTTATAAAAGTGCATTACACATTTCATCCAATCACGGATACATTTCTTTTTTATCCTTCTTCTCTTTTTATATTTGCTCTTCTCATTGAATAATTACTGCCAATAAATAAATTTGTAAATACCAAGCATAGTTATCATTCTATTTGAAATGTCATTGATGAGAAGTACAAGTGATAAATCAATTATGTGAAAAGCAGAAGAGAAAAATGATCTGGAAGCTAGTTGCTGTATTTGTTGATCTTTTCCCTAAAACGATCAATGAATTGATCGTTACAATTGATCAATAATCCGGAAAAATAACGGATAGTTAGTTCTTTCATGTCGCACTATATAATATGTCTTAGTATAAAGAATATTCAATATTTATTCTTACTGTAAGCACTGTATTATTTCAACATTTTTTAAAAAGTTAACTGTGAATATTTAAAGATTTCATTAAAAAGAAAAAGATCAATAAAAAAAGAATTATGATATGACAAAGTGGAAAATCAATTTAAAAATATTTGATTGGAGTGTTACACTTGTAAAAGTGATATTTATTTTTGAGAAAAAAGCACTGAATTAATTAATGATTATTACTTTTTGGCACAATAAATTGCATATTTCTAATGACTTCATCTAAATAAGGAAATAACAGTAATACTTGTATTGTCCATACCATATTTTCATTCACTCCTGGCACTCCTGGACATAATGACCTGCCAAGATGTAATGTCCTGGCACTCCTG
>JARVGP010000259.1:6124-57557 GCA_029876185.1 Mansonella ozzardi | reverse complement strand
TTTTTTTTTTTTTTTTATTTTTTTTTTTTTTTTTTTTTTTTTTTTTTTTTTTAGTTAGATTGATCTTATTTTCTGACGTTTCAAAAGAATTAAAGAATTGAAAGAATTTCTTAAAAATTAAGAAATTTTGATTTTTTTCATTTCAAGTGCTGTTCATTTTGATATCTGCCAAGTAATTTCAATTTTCTCAATTTTTTTAGAACTAATCAAATTTTATTAATATTTATTCACGAGACAATTTTATAAATATTTATATATTTTGTTCCTTTTTTTTCTGTCAGGTACCATATGTATATTTTTGATTATCTCTTGAGCATTTCTTCTTGTTTGATGGTTTGCAAGAAAAGATGTTGCTTAATCTCAGTGATTGAATTTCTAATTTGATATGAATTGTAAGTCTGGCATTTTGATCATGACAATCAGTTCTTTCTCGCCTACTAGTCTAGGAACTTCTTTTATGAGATCGATGTGGTTTTCAATTCAAATTTCAAAAATTATACATCTGTAAAGCTTCATTTTGAAATATAAAAGAGCTGTGAAGTGAGGGGAAAAAGATCTTTATTTAACTTTAAAATCCTGAAATATCTGGAAGTATAAAATGTATTTTTAACGCAATTAATTGGGCTGGCTCTAACTACCAAACTAAAATTATTTGTGATCATATAAACCTAATTTTAAAAGGGTTTTTCAATTTTATTCGAAATTTTATTGTCTTTTTTCTCTATCAATTTTTCATCTTGTAGTTACTTTGATAGTTATTTTTGAATTTGTCATTTTGCATTTCTTTTCACATTCCTGAAGGTAATGATTAACCAGTGGACACACGCTTAATTAGTGGTCATATCTTTCTTCTTCATAAACATTTTCTTTTTGTTTACTTCTGCATTTATCATTTACATATTCGTCACTGCTTCTATGTGCACATAACTTTCTGTTCGTCACTGCTTCGATGTACACATAACTTTTCGGTGACTTTTCTTTACTTCGTTTCATTGTTAAACAGTATAATGGAATATAATTTAAATATTTGTCCAAGTTTCTGATGAGTTTAAAATTTTCTTCATTTGAGATATCCTGACGCACTGCAGTATGACGTGGAATTCACTTAAAAATTTGGACTCCATATTTCTTATCTTTCATTTAAATTTTACTTTTTGATTAGAATTTTGATAATTATTATCATTGCAGAAACTTACTGTTGCAGATCTTTTGCTAGTTCTTGATTAGATCATTGCTGATTTGCAATTTGCACTGAGTTTTGATGATAATGAGATTTTAGTTTTATTTATAGCTATCATGTGGTCATCAAGGAGTTATTTTAAAGTTTAATATAATACAGAGTTTTAAATTTGCTGTAAATAACAATTCGGCTTTCGTCTTGTTTTGTTGACCAACATCATAACACTGTATCCAGAATTCCTTCTACGTATTATCTGCTGTTATAATAATAATTTACTGCTGATAGGATGAAAATGGCTTTCAAACGCGCAGACAATTGGAGTCCAGGATGACATTTCCTTGGATGCGTTATTATATTTCGAGCTGAAAATTGAACGTTACGGAGGGAATTTTTTAAACATTTAGATAGAAAAAAGGCTTAATGAAAACTGCTGTAATTTAATTTTGAATACCAAAGATGTTTTTTGCGAGGTATTAGAAAACGGAAATCAAACTTATAAGACCAACTCTAAAACTGATGTGAACGAGAAATCTCAAATACAATGAAAATTCCTATACTTCCTATCAAACAAAAATAATTTACTGGTATATTCGAGAAAACGGAAACAAAAGAGTGTGTTGACCTGAACTATGACGAGTAGTTCTGTGAATAACAGTACTAGTGTGGACGGTACTTATTTCTGGTATTTTTGAAGTGAACGATGTAATTTCTTTTTCAGGTAATCCTTCTCTGCAAACTGTTGTGTTGGCGCAAGTTCTCATATCACTTTAAATAAGTAAAAAGTACAAGACTTTCAAAAAAAATATTTGAAATTATATAATTTCAGGTATCCTGCTAGGATATCTCCGGATCAACAAAATCGACTCTGGCTGCTTGATCGTTATAGAAAGTATAGTCAAAAAAAGAAGCAAGAAAGCTTATGAACTTTCGAAAATGTTTCCATTATTTCTACCTGCTTCATACAACCTTGCATTTTTTCATAAGCTTCTTGTTTTTTTTTTATTCGTGTCATATTTTTCCTAACACTCACAAATTTTCATCCATCAAAATAAAATCTTTCTTTTTTGCTAATCAAATTAATTAGAGTGCTAATAAGTGAAATGATTATTATATTATGGAATAAAATTTAAGAAAGGAAATCACGCATTTCGATGATTGTTGTTGCAAACGCATGAATAGATATAACGTTTGCTACGTTGACAAACAAATTTTTCGTAGAAATCACAATTAAAATTTCGTGGATATTCATATTCACTGTTACAAAGGATTGGACTAAACTCATTTCCTAAGTCGATGCAACGTCGAAATTCCTCAGTATCTGCAAAGAATAAATTCAACAGTAAGCTGCAAATATCAATGATGAGTATAAGGAACTTGCCAAGAATCTAGTATTGCTTAATTTGATCATGGTATCAGATTGACAACAAATATTTCGATAATAAATTGACAACAGATCAATTGGCAAGAGATTTGTAGTTGTACACTTAAAACTTTAAGCAAACTTGAAAACATGTTCAATAGAACACATTTATTATGTCATCCATCAAATAGTCAAAAACTGTGCTTTGTTATTCTCTAGTGCGATTTAATTCGCGATTATAATTTCAAAAATTCGCAATTTAACCAAGGAAGAAGCGAGAAGAAGATCATAAACAATGATTAAAGTAATTAGTACTTTTAAACTACACAAATTAAAATATCAAACGATCATTTAGTTATCTTTTAAACTAACAATCAAATTTTTTGATGCAAATATAACCAAACAGGCATGGCATCCAGATTACATTACCGTATAGGTCAACCGGTCGTTTATCACAAATAACGGCTTCACTATCAGCTGCACATTTCATCTGTTCCCCTTGGAATTAAAAAAGAGGAATACTTTACAAGGATATCTGGAAGGTCATTATACAATTTCGGTGTTTGATAGCGACCCAATTTTAGTTCGAAAAAATTTCCTTCTCTTTTTTTAAACTTTTATAAACTTCATTGAAAATTTTGTTTTTGCTTAAAGCTTTTTCTAAACCGTTTAAAAAAAACCATCGATGAAGTTTCAAAAAAAAACATCGGTAATGCATTTGGAACTCTTACAATTTATTGTTGTAATGTTACCAAAGCCGTCGAAATCACCATGATTCTGATATTCTATTTCTGCTAGCACTTTTCTGGAACTTTTTGACTGAAATATCTCAGAAGCGATGATAATCTTTCCGTTTACTACAGAGATATCTTTCTTACTTTTCTTAAATATCATTTCTTCGATAAATAACTAAAATGAATTCGCAAATTTCAAGGTCAATTTTTCTTGTTATGCAATAAAGGTTTGAAGAAATTTCAATTTTTATATTAAATTCTAGCCGAATAAGAATATTGCTTTGGTTTGAATGCAAACTGAGCGATTTATGGAAGATATAGAAAAGAAATATATTTCGGAATTTCAAATAATAACTTAACTGTCAATAGATAAAATAAAAACGACACGAAATGAGCCGCTCCCATTCAGCATTAAAAATTTCAAAACTGTCTTCTATTTGTTTTTTTTTGTTCTTGCATTTATTTAAATTTGAAAAAATGTGCCTTTTCTGGAATTCAAATTTGAAGTCGAATTCAATTCTGCTAACTTTTTCGATTGCATTAAATATTAAATCTTTATATCTGCGTGTTTATACTTGTTACATATTGATGATTCATACGTTTATACCAATGATTTACGTGAAGCCACACGTGTACTACCAAGACTTTTGTTTTAAGCGTTCAGTTCCTTCCTTCAGTGAATCATAACAGCATGTTTGTCATATGCTTTTACAATTATATTTTTAATGTGACATTTATTAGCTTCATGCAATTTTTAAATTAAGAAATAATTTTAATTAGAAGAATCTGCGTGATCTTTTAGTTAAGAGAAATCTCTTAATTAAAAAAGTACAAATCTTCTAATTGAGAATTTGCCGTGACTAAGTAATCTCCGACAAATTCCAAACGTTGATCACGTTTTACTTACAAAATACAGTGCTATTTTTGTGCCCACTAATTATTTCTCAAGCGAACCGCATAATACCACAACATATTTTCCGTCAAAGTAAAGTATTTCAGGAAGAACTTTAGGCAAACTTTTACGTGTTGTTTTATGTACGTAACACGTAGTGAAGTTCACGGACAGTTTTTTTCAATTTCGCAAACTTTTATTGATTCTACAGATCTGATCACTTATTCCTGTGAAAGTTTGTTAGGTAAAAAGCGGTTAGCGGTTAGTTTCATGAATTTTGGTCAAATGGTAGCAAATTTTGCAGTATTTTTTTGTGTTTCGATAAAGCATTCTAATTGATCATTTGTTTACTTGTATCAATGAGTACCATTAGTTGTTAGCATCTTTCAGCAATCTTATATATTTACTGGTAGTTTTTTTTTTGCAACTTTTTAATTTGTATTTATTTCATTTGTCGTATGATCTTTCGATGATATAAATGATTTGTGGTAAGGTATCGTTCTTCCGCAATCTCTGATTCAAATGCTGCAATGAGAATTGATCTATGAATGAATAATTGGTAATTTAGGATATTTTCTTTACTTTTTTCCTCATTTATTACAATATGTTCCATATCAAATAATAGGATAGATAAGCAGAGAAAATAGAATAGGAATATATTGGAATAGGAAATGGAAAAATTAATAAAAAATATTGTATGATAAGCTAAAAATATAAAATTTCCATCAAAGCAATAAGTGATTTAATGAATCTTTTAACCCTATTATTTAACCAATGATAGTTCTTTTTTTTTTTAAATTAACACAATAAAATAATCGAAAGTATGGCTTTTTGTAGTTTAAATAGGTTAATTGCTATTATTAGTTTAATACTTTCAGTTTTCTTCAATAAATATTCTCGATGATTTTTTTTTTTGAATTAAAGAAACGAATGAATTTATTTCAACAAAATTGGGTCACTTCATTTTATCGCTTTTGATTGGTTTTTTGAAATAATTAAATGATTGCGAATTAAGTGTTGTTGTAAAGAACAGTAACTTTTTTTTTTGTTACAAATTTTATAATTCATTTAATTTTACTGCAACATATTTACATATTTCAGCGAAAGCTTATATTTTTGTTTTCTTCTTATTTCTTGATTGATAAGAATTTCTTAAGTGATAGTGTTACTTGTTTAAATTAAACTTTTAGCAGTCTCTTATCATTGTTTCAATCAGTTTTTTAAACTTAAATGCATCAGGCAACAATTTTAGTGCTCTTAGCATTAATTTTTTTTATTTTCTTTTTTCTTAAATATTTGTGTGCAATATAACAAAGGATTTTTATGCAGTAGAATTGTAATAAGCTATATATCATTTTACTTATGCTTTTTTTATCTTCATTGAACATTCTAGCTCGTATGTACGTATGTATGTGTGTGTGTATGTGTGTGTGTGTATGTTCTTTTGAAGTGGTGTTTATTCAGTTGAAATCCACATTATATTAACTTGAAATAGTTTTTTCCAAAGAAGTTTCAGATAAATTTAGACACCAATGTAAATAGTTTCACACATTAAAAAGATTGAAATATGTATGTGCAACTGTGAAACTTTTTTCTTAGATATATCCCAAAAAAAAATTTTTAAGTTTACCAGAAATCAAACATAAATAAATATTGTTATCATGAATTACTCGTTACTGAAACTATTCTTGGACAACGATATAATGTTTTATTTTTGATAACTAATTTGGTGAAATTTTCAGCTCACTTTAAATTGATATTTTTTTGCAGAAACTGTTTAAATTTACTCGTGGTTTTCTTCTTTTGTGGTAATTTCCAATTACGAATTATAAACAATGCCTCCGAAAAAAGAAAGTATTACTACCAAAGATACACCCAAGGTTGATTCATTTTTTTTAATTTGCAGGAATACCTTAAATGCATTTAATAAATAAAATTTAGTGAAAATTTCAGCTCACTTTAAATTAGTAATCTTTTCGCGTATATAAATGGCATACTTTAGTATTTGATACACTTGAATAAACCTGAAAAAATTGCCAGTCATTTGATACAAAGATCAAGGATTTTATGTATTATTTAGCTATTTTAATCGTATTGGAATAATTTACGACATATGCTTACAATTTTTTGATTAAATATTTTTCAATCATTACAAACTGAAGCGATCGCTTCAGTTACATCGCTGAATGCAATTGCGTTTGGTGTTGATTTGAGATAAGTAGATAAATTAGGAAGGTATGCTGTAATCATTAAGAAGATAGATTTCAGAATTTCATCTCATCTTCTCATCATCTTCTTTTCAGAAAAATTAAGTGTAATCACTTTATAGCTATCTATAAAGTATCAGTTGAATATAGAAATTATTTAAAGGAAGCAACAAAATTCTCGGATATTTACGAATTGCATGCCAAAGTTCTCTGTCAACACTTGGATAACCTTTACTATGAGGCAAAAATTATCAATGTAGAGCATGGTCCCGATGGAGAGCCAATTTATACCGTTCATTATCAGGTATAATATACAGTGATTCAATAAATACCATTTCACTGATGCAGTTGCTTATCAGATATAATTATTTCAAATTTATGCATTAGGCAGAACTGTTTTACATATATGTTTTCTGGATTCACTTGACCGGCTGATTATTTTATTCAAGATTTATGCAATTTTATTTTTTATTTTCAGGGCTGGAATCAACGACATGACGAGAAAATTAAGCATAGCAGCACACGTAGTCGTTTTCTGGAATATACAACAGCTAATGTAGAACGTGCAAAGGTTTTTTTAAATGTTTCAACTAAAAATTTTAGTCAATGATGATTTTTTTTTGAATTTTCAGAAGATGATTAGCATATATATATATATATATATATTTACACATTTTGTTACTGTTAGACAAGGCATGCATGTTGTTGGTGTTGGACAGGAAATTACAGTCAAAGCTGTTACTGCTAAACATGATATATTACTTTTTTAATTGCATAATGGGCGATAGTAGTGCTATGCAATAAACTGTTGTCCTTAATTATTTACGGAAAAGGAGTTGTTGCAAAGGGACAAAGCAGTCCTAATATGCTAATTCAGAAATTTCTTATTTCCTAATAGAAAATAAGACAGTCGTTCCTATAACGTAAAATTTAATCATAATCATTAGTGTGATGTTTAATTATGAACCTTAGAAAGTTGACTTTGTTATTCTGCTTCAAACTGCCACCGTCAAATAACTACAGTTCTCCTTTTCACTGCATATTAATTAATGATTTTTTGCTTTAGAATATTTTGCGTCATAATTGCCAATTTTATGAGGTTTATTATTAAGTTTCATTATTTCAATTTTAGGATCCATTTTTGTCACAAATAAATCAGAGATGAAGGAAAGAGGGAGAATACTAAGGTTAAATCTGGTTAATTTAAAATTAGGATAAGGCTTGTCAATTTTTCCATAAAATACGATAGCTAAGTTGGGTCACCTCTTTTTCCTCCTAGATTGCTGTGCTTTATGGTGCTAACCGTTTATTCCGAAATATCCGGTGCAAATAACAGAATGAATAAGTTGAACGACTTGAACTGTTGCTGTAGATTTATTTAATGGTAGGAATATTAACTTACGTATTTTTTGTCAGATCTATGAATTCTTAAATTTCATGTCCAACTTAAATTTTCTCTTAAAATCTGTAGAAAGTTTTCACTAGGCAAAAGAGAAATCTCAAAATGTTTGAAAATCTAAAAGAAAATTTATCTATTAAGTTTTAGGAATATGAACGTTTGTTGCATTTTGAGATTGGATATTCATTATTGCTTACATTTATTACTTTTATCTTTATACTTATTATTTTTATCATAAAACCAAATGAATTAATTTAGTTTTATGATAAAAAGGAATAGATGGGCTATGTTCATTATAAATGGATAATGAATATGGGGAAATCAAAGATTATTTCAAATAGTTTCTCTTATTTATTTCTGTTATTGTAAAAAAAATACTTCTAAAAAAGATAGGAAGAAAAAGAACATTTCACATTTATGAGTTTTTAAATAATCGATTAACAAAACAAAGTTAAGTAAATTAATTATTCAATTTTAAAGTCATCTATCTATTACCATTGATTGTCATATCGTACTGCCATGCAAAATTTCAAATTCCTTAAAATTGAACAGCAAATAGATAACTTTTTTATTGTTTAATTAATTGATGTTCATAATTTTGTAAAGTGTAAAAAAGAAGAAAAAAAAAAAGTTTGCCGCAGAATGAAATCGATGAATCCCAAGTAAATTATGGAAGAATGAAAGTGAACGGATTGTCCCACTGAGGTTGTTGCAATTCTTTAGGCAGAAATGAGAGATGCTCAGGCTCGGTTAGCGCAAAATAAGCGGCGTAGTCGGAAATCGAATATTTTGGATGAGAAACGTAGTGGTGGAGCCGATAGTCGAGGAAGTACACCGTCGGATAAACGTGGAACATCGACAAGTCGTGCTGCTAGCATTGTGTCGGACAAAGGTTTTTTTATTTCGAGAAATTTGAAAATGTGCAAGAATATTTTAGATTATTTTCTTCAAGGAAGATTTGAAATTTAAAAGTTAATTGTTTTATGATAATATCTCATCCATGAGAACTAGCAAACTGTAGAATGTTCATTTTAGCGAAAACTTTACTGTTTTCGCTATTTCATTACTGAGGCAATATAGTGCATCTTGAAACATAAATTCCTCATTCAAATAAAAATATGTTGACTATAAAGAAAAAATCAATAAAATGATAAAATTTCAAAGCAAGAATTATAATGAGTTATTCTTTAAATAGATAATTCATTCAGTTAAAAAGATACTAAAATTGAGAAGTTTTTTTTTAGGAAAAAAACGTAAATTGGGTGCGCAGTTAGACAGTGAACCAGTTTCAGATTTTATCCGGAAAAATGAAATCAAAATTGATGTGAGTGTTCATTTTGATTTGTTTTTGCAGTGATCATATCTGGGAGCATTTGTTCATTTCTCATCTATTTAATTTTAGATACCAGCAGTACTGAAAGACATTCTGGTCGATGATCACGATATGGTTAATCGTCAGATGTATCTTCCACGACTTCCAGCACGCCATACAGTAGCCAGCATTGTTCGTCAGGTTAGATTAAATTTAACAAATGCAGGTTGGATGATGAAGACTTATCAGGATATTGCGATAATATCTTATTTGTACAAAGTGACAGCTTATTTTATTATAAACTACTGTTTATCCATGGAAGCCAGTGCATATATCTTTCGCTAGGAAGCAAAGATAATACTGGTATCACCTTGAGATTGGACGAAGTTGGCTAAGCATATCTTTAATGTTGTTAACGATCGCTTCTATAGTAGTTGATGTCATCCTAATAATAAGCTTCTCTGCTGTAAAGTTTTAAAATCGAAGTAAAACTAATTCAATTTATTTGCTAGCATAGTGAGGTAAGGGGAAATGGAAGAGTTCTTTCTTTTTTTTAGATTTATGCAAGACATTTCATGATACATATTATAGTACGCGGATTATGTCGGTACATGCGTAGAATCGAAAGATACTTTGACGTTTGAATTTGGAAGCGATGATACACAGCTAAATTCTATGGTAGTTACCTTGGTTGAAAGCAGTTACGGCATACAGGTCATTTGATTTTTACTTTTTTTTTATTTTCACAACTCTTGAAGTTTTTCTATTTTGTATTGAGAATTTCTATAGTTTATTATTTTATCCACGATTGTTTATTTTGTTGAGCGGATTTGGATCTCTCAAATATTTTTCACTGCATTGCTTTTACTTCATTTTCAGGTCCAGTATCATTATAATCAGATTTGAATTGTTTTTATTTGTATTGCGAAATGTTTTATCTATTACGCGATTTTTTTTTGAGTTTTTCAGGATTACTTTAACAATTCGTTGGGATTGCAGTTATTGTATAAATTTGAACGACCTCAGTATGCGAACTTCCTGGCTCAACATAAAACTAAACAGGTTTTTTTTCTATTCTGATTCCTTTGTGGTGCAGTGAATGTTTTTCTGTGCCGGAATCACTTTGTTTCATTAAATATCATACTTCAATACCGACTAAAAAGTGCAAAAATTATTCCGAGAATTGCTGGAAGGATTTTTATTTGTTTATTCAGAATTTAGCAAAATACCATTTTTTAAAATTTCTTCTCTTTAAATGATGTTTCAATCGATTATATCTTAATTTTGTTTGTCATCCAAACAACTTATAGATTTTCCTGCCGCATATAAAGATCAAGTGTTTAAAGAATATTCCTAGAAACAGCAAGATTGTTTGTATTAGACAATCGTTAACCAACTTTTCATCTCTGTCAATTTTCAGGAAGGAATGAAAGATACGAAGAAAAAACGTAGCAGTGAGGTAATCGATAGTGACGGTAAGTATGATTATTTCTTATGAATAGAATTTGTCAAACAACTAGCTAATGTTTTATGCAGGATTCAAAATATGTAAAATTATTCGAATCGAAATTATCTTTTTGTTTATTCACCATGTAGTTTTCTTTTAGATTCACTTGCGGACGATTATGACAAGTTCAAACCTTCGGAATACTATGGTTTCATTCATCTTCTTCGTTTGTTTGTTCGTTTCGGCCATATGTTGGGGCAAGTTTTCGCATTAATATGAACATTAATATCAGTTTAGTTTTATGAGAAGAGGATGACAATAATCGATATTTTATTTTTGATTGAGAATTTAATAGTATCAAGCTTTATTTGACATTTCAGTAATTCTTTAGCCGTATTCGAAATGATTTTTCCTTAATCAAAATCGTTAGTGAGGTAAAGGAAAGTAGCATCATTAAAAATATAAAATCCGTGAAAAAAAGTTAATTTAATGTAGAACAAATACCTGCAGATTTCTAATTTGAAACATATTTCGGCCATATGTAAGAATTTTCAACCGAAATATAAACATATAAATTTATTATCCATTGTTCGGCAAACATAATATCTTATATTTTTTTATCTTTTTATCTCCCGAAAGTGATTTTGTGATATTGCAATATCACAAAGTTTGCACTTGCAGAATGACAAGTTGGAGTGATCGAACAATTGAAGCTATTGTGAATCAAGTGCATAATTTTTTGAAATTTCTCGAAGTTAATCGCCATAAGTTTTTTGATATTGAAACGGATTACGAAGTGGCACCACCGGAATATCAACGACGTGTTTGGAGTTCATAGAAGTGTCTAACAGCATCCGCTATGTGTTTCCTTTCGCAATGTTTGTTTAGCTTATTCGTTTATAAGATGCAATTTTCATGAAATTCTCAGTTTGAAATGCAAATCGTTTGATCAACTCTTCTGCAAACATTTTTTACGAAAGCTTGTAAAATTGTTATGTTTTCCCCCTCTTCTTCATGAATTACTCATGAAAATTATGTATGGTAATGTTACTCTAATGTATCACTATATTTTATAACTTTAGTTCAAAGTGATAATCTTTTATATGTTTTGTAGTTCCTCAAAGATCAATAATCGATCAAGTTTTACATCGATGTTTAGATTCAGCTTTGTTTGTGCACAGTTATGCAGCATTTGCTTTAATATTCTATCGTATAATATCAAGCATTCATTGTTACTAACCGATGACATTATCCAGTTCATTTCTTATTTTGACAATTTTTTATTTTTGTTTTTTTTTATTTGAGCATTTTTCATTACTCGTATCATTGCATATTGACCATGTATCGGTTTCTAATGTTTAATTTTGATAGTGATATGCCCCGTTCGATGCATTTTTGTTATTACATTCTAGAAATTTTATTTCAAGATTGTCAGCTTTGTTGGCATTTTAATTTCGAGCAAACAGTTCCGTTATTTTCGATCACTGTCGTTTTGTCTTATTGATACTAGTCTTCATTATTTCTAAAGCCAAATATATCTCTTCTGATTGTTTTTTGGGTTAAGTTGACTTTTAAGCTTGAATCTATTTCAGACAGTTATGTTACAAATCTTAGAACCTTTCTACAAATATTTTAGTGCTTTAGACGAAAATACAAACAAGAGAAGCATTATAAAATATGGCATGATTCTTTTTCCGCACTATCTTTTTGACAATAATTCAGTGGAAACGATCAGATTTTATAAATTTAGTTTTTATTTTTTTAAAAACTAAATTTTATTTGAATATCAATTTTGTCGACTTTTTACCTATAATCTTGTTTCACGTTTTACTTGTTATAGGCAGCAAATTTCCTGCTTGCTTCATGTTAAACGTATGACAAACTGAAATTTGTGATTATGAGACGATTTGTTATTTTGAGTGAATTTTTATCTTGCTTCTAATATAAAGGATATTTTGATTTGTACATTTAGAATTTTAGCATGTTTATGCGCATTAATGTGCATCGTTTCTTTAAGCGATTATCAGTGATAATTTATATTAATTGCTTTTTCAGTTTAATTGCACCTTTGTGGTTCACAGTCGAAGATTTGAAAAATTAGGTTAAATATCCCATCAGCAATATCTTTCTAATTTTTATATTCTCGATAGAAATGTAAGTTATGACGTGGCCGATAATCATTTGCTGTGGAATAATTGTTGCAGGCTGCAGAAAAATTTTGTCATTTGTGAGATAATCATGAAGTTTACTTTGAGTAAATGAGATTTAAGGGTAGCTTGTTTAACTCGAGTAATGATGATTTTTTTAAATTTTTATAATCATAGCAATGTATTTTAATTGTATTGATTAAAGCAGTGTCTAAATAGACGAGAGATTGATCACTCTACTGTTTCTGTGGTACAATGCTATCTTGAACAAAAAAGAGTTTTTCGAGGAGTTTTTCCAGCAATGAGATTACAAAGAGAATCAGGACAGTTTCAAGACTAGAAATGGAAATTAAATAAAATAATGTTGGCCTAATGAACAAAATTTTTTTCCACAGGAGTTTCATTTTGTTCAAAAACTGTTTTCTTTCAATATTTCTTAATGAAATTTTTGTAATTTCCAAGTTAGCATAGCATAATTCCTTACAGATCGACGTTAGCCCAAATAGTATTACAAATGTTGAAAAAAGAAGAAAAAAAGCAAGGAATGAAATGACATTTTGAAAGTGACAACTGATATAAATCTATTAAAATTTCTCATTAATTGTTTGTCATTGAAATAAGTACGCTAGGAATAAAATAGCGTTTTTTCCCTATCATTAATGTTTATATTCGTAATTTTTGTTCGATTTAATTTTAGATTATTGATTGGAGTATAAAGTAGGATGGAATTAAATAACTGAAAAGGTCGAAATTGAGAAGGGAGGGTTTTTGGAATGATAGTTGTAATTCAATTACTGACAGGTTTTTAAATAGTGTTGTGAATGTATATGTATGTGTATATACATGTATGTATATGTAGATACGTTTGTATGTACATATATATATGTATATTTGTGTATGTCGATATATGTGTTTGTGATGTATGTGTATATTAAGCGAAGTAAACATAAGTCTATACTTAAGCGAAATTTAGATATTAGTTTCAAGATAAGACATAATTCTAATGGGTTAATTTTGTCGGTGTGAGCTACATTTTGGATTCTACGCATCCAATACAGATATTTAATGATATACTCATTACTGTTCATAAATTAGTTCCAGGTAGATTTCATGATAACTAAATATTTCTTCTATAAAATTATTTCGTATTGATATCATCAAAAAGCAATCATAGGTCATTTTTTTTCTTTGATAATTTTCTTTACTTAATACTTATTTGGAAATGGTATTGATTCGTTGGATAGCTGAGCTTTTTTTCTATTTAATTACATTTTAAAAGAAATAGTTTTATTATTTGAATTAAATAAATATATCTATGTTTCACAATCAATTATTTGTTTCATGATATTAGGGTATCATGTGTATCCGATGGCTTGATAAAGCATACGTGTTTTATTGGCAACCTATTTTAGCAATCTTATTGAAGAATAGACACCGTAAATCATTTTTTATGATTGTCTTGATAAATGCTTCAATATACATATATATATATGCTGATTGTTTGAATCATTCTGGATGATTTTTTTTTTTTGATATTTCATGATTTCTTTTAATTATTCAAAAAGGAATTCTCTTGACATTTTTTAATGTTTGTTTAATTTCAATAGAATTTCAAGGTCAAATTAAATGAAACGCTGATGTATTATTGATCATCCTAATAGCATGAACTGGTAGTGGTAGATTCACCATTAGTACATTTTCACAGACACTTAGTTGGTAAAATGGAATTCTCTTTACTTTTGCTGACCAAATATTTGCATAGATAGTTGTTCAATTTGATGTAGACAATAATTTAAATCATGTCATATGCAATTTGTACGGTTTTCAATAAATATTTTCTATACAAGGGTGATAGGAAGGGAGAAAAAGAAAATAGAAATATAAAGGAACAAGATGATTGAAAAGTTTTGTCACCTATTCCGTTTCAGTTTGTTTCTATGAAATATACAGCAGATACAATGTATGTATCATTCTGATATGCAGTTAAACGGAAAAATCATACAATGCAAAACGTTGTAAAATTTGCCGCCACATTGTTGGGCGAGGATTAATAAAGTAATTATATTCCCACGACAGAGAGTAATTGCAATTATATAGATGAGTCATAAATTTATTCAAACTATTTTTTGTAAATTTTTCGATTTATCGTTTAGTTTTCGATAAATTATATGCAAGAAGAAATTAAAAAACATTAATGTTTTCGATTTATTTTAAAATTAGATGACGAGATATTTCGAGAAAAAAGAAGTTTGCATTTGTCTTTTTTTTTTTTTTTTTTAACGCAAATATTGCTGCACAGTTTTTATGCGAAGTAATGTGACATTTAATTTATACAATCACTTGGAAAAATTATTGAATTTTATGTGAATAATTTATATTTCCCATTTATCATATTTCTGTCGTTTTTTTTTCTTTTCGTCTCTTATCAGCTTTTTCTTGACAGACTGGAATTAGTCCCTGTCAGTGGTATGATTTCTTATCATTCCGTACAATCTGGATGTTCTTGCTTGTAGTGTAGGAAAGTAAGCATAATTAGCCATCTCTATAATAACTATAATAATTCCTTGGATATAATTTTTCTAATTCCATGTAAGATAATTCCAATTTTTATGGTTTCTAAATTATGATTATTTAATCGATCTTTGGATTTGTTTGTTGTTTTCAACGATCGAATCTTTTTTTCCAACAGTTTTATTGTTGTGTGTAATTTATGCAACTTTTTTTTTGCCATTTTCTTTCATTATTTTTTTGATAAATTGCTATAAAATTCCATAATTAATTGGTAGTTTTGATTTTATAATTGAGGATCAATAACTGACATTATAAGTTTTGTCGATATTTTTCATCAACGATATCGAAAATCTTTGACTTAAAGAATTTTTTGTTAAATGTATTAAATTTCGGATATAAATGTAATAATTATAACTAATGTGCGATCTAAAAATGATTGTGGACCTTAAATATTAGAAAAGGTCTGTTTGACCATAACATATAACGAGACCTGCAATGCAAATAAAATTGTAACATTTATCGGATGACTGAATTTCCGATTTCTTATTCTTCTCTGGATGAATCAGCCATTATTATTTTTTTTTTATTTCTTCTTTTTTAATGAATATATCAGATTAGTTTACGGTCCATATCATTGCTGAAATGTTCCTCCATCTTATGAAGAAATTCTCGCAGTGAAAGGCTTATCGCTATTGTCATATGTTTCAGAGATAACTATAGTGGTTACAATGACAAAATATTTACGTCAAGAATAAGGTGTTATATTAAATCAGTAATGTTTACTGCTTAACTTGTTAAATGATCTGTATTTAACGGTAAACCAGTCTGGGAGAGATATATTAATGATAGCTCAAGATTGATATATATATATACAGCTCCATATATGTATATATATATGGAGTTTGCGAAAGCACTGGTGGTATTAGCTTGAGATATATGATGCTGAAGATAGTTTGACTGATAGTTGAATCTTAAACAGTTAGATCAAAAACGATTTTTTAGTTACTGTTCTGTTGGTATATTATTCATTTCATTTTATTGTGAATAATTGTGTCTATTTACTTTTACTTCACTGTTTTCAAAAATGAAAGCGATAGGAAAGGATAGAGTGAGATAGCGAGCAAAAGAAATATTTGTTGGCTTTTGTCGAGATTGATTTTTTCTTTTTTTTTTTTGCAATTTTCGCGTACTGTGTGTATGTATTTTCAGTTTTAAAGTCATTGAAATCGACAAATGTGTGTGGTTGTCTAGCTGACAAGAACAGGAAGACAATGAGTGATTTGTTCAGCAAGCAACTTAAAAAACAAACTGCACGAGCAAAAGAAAAGGTTTATTTTTGATTCAATTTTTTTCTTATTTTACAAAAAATATATTTATTTTGTTGATATTTCGAATATGTGGCATTTAGAATTTTGCCATTATTCAATGATAGACAAGTAGTAGCAGGAAGAATTAAAGTAAACGTGAGAACTGGAATCCATTAGCTGATTGAATGGATATAAAAAATGTCTCAATGGTCTACAATTATAAATTTTACTCCGGAGATCGAACAATTTCTACCATATTTGACAGATGTAATTATCACAATGTTGATGTCCTGTGAAATTTTTTGTTTTTAGGCTTTAATATTTCCAAGTAAATTTATTAAGAAATGAATTGATTCTATCTTTTCAGCTGTTAGAAGGACTTGGAAAAGCGAAGGCAACACAAGATGATGTATTCGATCAACATGCTGCAAATTTGGTGAAGCAAAGTAAAGCATGTGAAAGATTACATCGTGATTTGAAAGCATATGGCGCAGCATTGCGAGCGATGGTTCAAGCGCAGAAGACGTTTCGAGAGACAATACGAGAACTTTACGAGGCGGATTGGCCAGATCGTGAACATTTGTGTGCTATTACACAAGTAATTTTAAAAAAAAAAACTTTTCTTGAAGTCAAAGCTCTTATAAAAGCATGTTGTAAATGCCAGTTGGGTCTTTGATGCTTTATTATATTAAAAAAAGTAAACTTCTCAATCTCACTTCGGTTGAATTTATTTTTTTCAGATTTATTCAAAGAATGAATAGTTTTAAACTATGCATTTTTATCCATGTAATATTTTTGAGAAATTTATTTTTTTTTTTTTAGAAATTCTTTTTTTGAGAAGTTTGAGAAGTTTACTACCCGCAATGTTCTCCTTTACCTCTTAGTGGTTTGAGTTTGGTAACTGACTAACTGAGAAGAAATATTAGATGATATATGTCGTAGCAGATTTGAAGTAAGTAAAGATAGACTATTTGTAGTTTGCAATTTCAATAAAGCAAAAATATCGAGAAGCTTAATGAATAGTTTGATGCTATGTTATGAGCTTATTCAGAAGAGTGATCGATTTTGCTTATTTTTGGACTAATTTACAGTTTCTAGGAAATGCATAATATCGCGGACCAATTCATCAAGATGCGTTGGCAGAGTCTTAAAAAATCTTACAATATTTTCGATTTAGGTTTTTATAAGTTGGTATTGAGCAACAGTTTGTAATTTGAAACTGCTAATTTGCTTTTTGATTTGATCACATTACAGTCATTGGATCTTCAATGGGATGAATTCGAGAAAATAGTTAATGATCGATTAATGGGTTCGGTGAATGCATATATGGCGCAATTTTCAGACTTGAAAACTAAAATATCGAAGCGAGGAAGGAAACTTGTTGATTTTGATAGCGCACGGAATAATTATGCAACCATAAAAGCTGGTTCAAAAAAAGTCAGTTTTTCATCTGTTATTTAAATATACAGTATAATGAATACATCTTCATTTATGTTAGATATTAAAGCTTCGAGTTTTATTTTCATAAGAAAAGATATTATGATGAAGTTTTCACAGTTTAGATTTCGTATTGTTTGGCTATTAATCATATCAGATATCTTTTCTTGCCCCACTCTGAGCGGCTTTTAATTTGTGGACAGAATCTCTTTGACATAGCTTAAGCTGCTGCTGTGGCTTGACATAATATATGGATTGTTTGTTTTTATGTGTTGTTATTAATTGCGCCTCTTATATGTAATGGCTAGCATGATGATACTTGTTATATTAGTGAATTGTGTACTGTTTCGTTTCCAGGGTGATGATGATCCAAAAGTGATAAAAGCACTAGCAGATCTACAACAAGCCGAAGCCCTGTATAGAGAATTGAATAAGGAACTTGTAGATGCATTACCTGCCACATACGACAGCCGAATAACATTCTTTGTTGATACACTTCAAACAATTTTCAATGCTGAAAGTGCAAATCATACCGAATGTGGTAAAGTATGTTTGTTGAAAATTAAAACTACTTGTTGAAGCTGAAAAGCTGCATATTCAGCATATATTGTTTTGTAGTCTCATTTATTTTGTCATTTAATAGTTCATTAAACCATAATAAATCGCTGTTTTAAGGTTCATAAGAAATAAACAGCGATCGTCTAATAAAAAAAAAATTGCTTTCATATATATGAAACTTTTCTCGTTAAAGTATTTTAAAATTCCATTCCTATTAAAAAGACTAAAAAACACAATAATATTGCAATGATGTTTGTTGGGTTAGATTAGGGGTTTTAACTTGTCAAGCAGTTCAAAACTTTCTGTTTATTTTTCTACAGAATAATAAAAGTCTTGTAACCCTGCTGGATAATTTGGGAAACTCATTCGATTCGCTTCGTGTTCCGCGAAATGCATCTGATCCTTCAATAGCACTTATCCCAATCGAAGAACAATCGACACCAACTGAGTATACACCATCACAAAAACTTGGAGCGCCAAAATCTCCGCACATCGCATCTGAGACATCTCTTAATAAAGCCGACGCTGAATATGGTGATGAAAATGAAAAAAAAGTGTATCCGGTATGTTTAGGGCTATCAATTTTGATATTCTATTGGCCAGTTTGTAATATTTCTATGAATTTTGATTAAACAGAAGCCTGTTTATCTTCCTCTGTTATAGTTATAACAGACTTGAAGGGTTTTTGTTTTGTTCATGACAGCAGTGAAAAAAAGAGTAAAGAATTTCTTAAAAAACTTCATAAAAATGACAATGACTGGAAAATTACAGTAATGTTTTATTCATACCATTATTAAGATATAGGAAGTTTCTTTTACTTACAATTACGAATAACGCTACAAGCGAGGGATTTATCTATGTAGTGGAGACGTTCTGCTGCTGTCGAGCTTCTAAAGTATCCCTAGTACTGTTTGATTTTTTCTTTTTTTACTAACTTCTGGAGGGCGTGATCTTAACTTGAATTTTACTTTCTTGATGAATGTTATTTTTGCAGAATTTAACTGCTGAAGCACCTACTGCAGCAGCCATTTCCGCTGTGGAGGAGCGAAATGACAAAAAGTCATCAGGAAAATCATCAATTATTGGTGATGGTACTGATGAAAAGGGTTCGAAGGCCTCATTAAATCCATTTGATGATGATGATGATGATACAAAAAATCCATTCAATGAAAGCAATAGCGGGAAGGAACCACAACCAGAACCGCGTTCACCGCAAAAAGGTGAAAATCGTCAAGAAGCGTGGGGTGATCGAAAGGTATTCTTTTTTATAGTGGCATTTATGTGAAAATCAACGAGTTATTTTACTACATACATTTAGATATCTTGCGAGAGAAAGGTTGAAAAAGTACAGTCATAACATTAAGTCGCATCTAAGTATGGAAAACTGAAGAATTATAGTTGCCAGATGAAATCAGATCCGGAGAAAAAGGGAGGAATGAAAGTTTTACTGCAGAGAAGGACTAAATTGTATGGGAAAAAGGATTAGATGGAATGAAAATATGAATAGCATCACTTAGATTCATGTGTATGTCCATAGTTGATCTTACTTATTTTTAAGGTCATTCCTTTAAATGTTTCAGATTTTGCACAAAGTTCGAGCAACACATCGCTATACCGCTGAAGATGCCGATGAACTTACATTTGATGCGGGTGAAGTAATAACAGTATTAGAAGCTCGTGAAGAAGATCTTCTGGATGATGGATGGTTGTTTGGAGTAAAACAATCTGATGGAGTTCATGGTGTATTTCCTGCAAATTTCACGAAATCTTTATGAAATATTTTCATTTTTCAGGTTTAAAATGCATGAACTGCTTGAGAATTCAAACATCATCTTCTTATTCGAAATTCCGAAATTTATTAAAATTATAATTATATTAACTTGCATGTAGAGAATTGAAAATTTTACCTATTGTTTCATCTTTTCAATGTTCTATTTAAAATGTCACTGTAAGAAGTTTTAAGTACAGTGAATAATAATATCAGTGAATGACAATAAATAAGAACGAATAATTATGAATCGAAACAAATTATGGAAAGGTTTGACAATTCTTCTATCCTGGGTTTCCGGAATTGTGTAGTATTGTATTTTTAAGTATTGAATGTTGTCTCTCATTGTGCTACCTAGAACACTTCTACATAAAGCCGATGTTTTATTTATGCTTCCAGCATTAATTTCAATTTTTTTTTACAATCCATCTGTTTGCAGTTTTAAGTTTCCTGTTTCTGTTTATTTGCAGTATCAGTCTGCTTGTTTTTACTTTTCTTCACATCGCGAAAATAATTTTTGAATAACATATTTGCTATTTTGATTTTCCATCATACATATTTTTCCATAGTTTTTTTTAAAAGTTTTAAATTTCACGTTTGTAAAACCGTAATAGTTGTTGTAGTATAACATTTAAACATTATATAATTTTTGTTTTTTTTTTCATTTCACTTCTTCCAACTTACTTAATTTGTCCTTTTAACGTGTAAAGGTTGTGATAGGTTAAATTATTTTTCTTACTTTAGCTTTACTGTTAGTATAGTGTGCCTTCATTTCCTATGTTTTTATCTCTCTGTAGTGTTCTAGAACTTTTGCTATAAATGTTACTATGATTCACAGTGCTTTTTTACAACAAAGACAAATCTGCGAACGTTATAATGTATATTTTTACTGCACAATTATGCTACGTAATAATGACAATGAGGTAGTAAAAGAAGTTCTGACTGATGGATGGATGAATTATTGGATGTGCTAGATTATAGTTTCAAGATATATCATTTTTTCTTAATATTCTCTCTGAGAAAAACAGCTTGTCTTTCAAGTTAATTAGCTCGATAATTGCCTAACTTACAGTGTAACATTATTCATTTATCTTACTTGAAATAATCATTACAATATTTCCAATATATTTTTTTACCAGACCAATTGTTATTTTGTCAAATGGGACAAGTTTTAAAAAAAAAAAAAAAAGTTATAAGAATAACTTTGCGTCACAGCAGTGATGATAAAGTGACAAGTGTTAATTTTAGCAAACATAGTTCGTTCTACCTTTCGCTATCTTACCTAAATAATCCAATTAAACATCTTTTGTAATTTTTTAATAAAATTGAATAATATAATAAGTGTGGAAAAGTAGTAATAATGTTCAATCACCACAATCAGAAATGATTAATATTGCCATCATTACTGCTATTACCATATATACACTGTTATTTTCCATATCGTTATTCTAATTGTTTTAGTGATAACAATATCAGAATATGATAGATTGAGTGAGCTACTCGACAGCTACTGATATTTTGTTTTATCGAAAGATAATGATAACATTTATGAAAAAAGTGACAAAATTTAACTTCTAATGCTATCTTTAAATATTAATATTGTTGTATTCTATTATTATCAAATTATTATTATCCAAATTTTACTTTATATCACGAATAATTTATCTCTTATTCCCTAATTTTTAGTCGAAATTTTATCAAAAAACAAGTCATAGAATCAAACAGCAAAAGTAAGTAATTTTTAAAATTTGAAACAAATCATTAAGAATTGAAAATTAATATTTTAAATATTAAAAAAAAAAAATTAACAAACAAACAGTACATGTATGTCCATTCAACAAATTGTATGTATAATTATGCTGCTGTTTATTTGTTTGATTGATATTGATCATTTGATTAGTCAATCGATCGATCATACAATGACGAGAAATGATTGTACAAATTGTCAATGAGGAAAATGTTCAAATGACTGGAACGACATCATTTTTGAAGGAATGATAAATGAACGAATGTATATGACAGCACAAATGTCCATTATCCACTTTCTATTCTTCATTTCTATTCATCGTTTCTCAACTTCAATTCTATTTCTCACTTATCACTTACATCACATATCTAAATTGATCCGGTTTTTTCATATAATAATGTCCCTCTCCTGTTGTCGTCCCTTTTTTCCGCCTATCTCTTCCTTCCCTTCTTCTGCAAGTATAAAAGGTGTAATTTAATTTAATATCTTTAGATTAATTTTACAGTGGACATAACAACAACAACAACAACGAAGCATTACTTATCTGTCATCATTATAGATACTACTATCATTAATTATTACTGCTAATCAATAATATATTTTTAATAATGGATGATAAGAAGAATCATTCTCAAAGCCTAAAACCAATTGCTTTTCTATCAGTTGTTTTCAGTACATTTGCTATTTGTTCCGTTTTAATAACATTTCCATTAATCATTAATCATGTTCAAACACTGGAATCATCTGTTCAAATAGATATCGATTTCTGTCGCGTATGTTTTCTATTTTTTGCTTCAAAAAAAAAAAAATTGACTATTTGTAATAATCGAGAAATTCAGGTACTGAAATGTATTTCAAATTATGAGTGAAAAAATTGATATAGGAGGTTTTTTTAAACTTTCTAACAAATAGTGAAATTTATCTGCCATGATGTTTTTTTTTTTTTGATTTATTCAATTACTAAATTATAGACTCGTGCTCGAGATATGTGGAAAGAAATTTTGGATATTGAAACTAGTGGGCGTTATGATTCCGGAAAAATGGCAAGTATAATGATGGCACATCGAGATGTTAAACGTGATACAATGGCAGATTTTTGGGCACGGCGGTTACGTGACCAGGAACTTCGTGATGACCCATATCAAAAGCCGGATTCATATGCACAGGGCAGTGCGGGTGGCGGAGAGTGTTGCACATGTTCACGAGGACCACCTGGACCGCCTGGAGTACCAGGTCGCGATGGGGAACCTGGAGTTGATGGTGAAGCTGGCCAGCTTGGACCGCCTGGACCAGCTGCACCTTTTACTCAACCTCAAGATTTATTCCCACCACAGTGCCCATGCGACTCACCACCCGGTGGACCTGGTCCCAAGGGACCACCTGGGCCTGATGGTCCACCAGGGCCACCTGGCCAGAATGGCGATGATGGAAGACCCGGAGATCAAGGACCCAGAGGTCCACCAGGACAACCAGGCCAGCAAGGACAGCCGGGGCGAAGTGGACCTCCCGGAGAACCGGGAGTATTTAAAACAGAAGTTGGACCACCGGGTCGACCAGGTGCTCCAGGACGCCCTGGCTCACCAGGATCCATGGGACCACCAGGTATGAACGGTGAGGATGGTACACTCGGCCCTCCTGGACAACCTGGTCTTCCTGGACAGCCAGGACAGCCAGGTCCAAGTGGACGACCAGGACCTATGGGAGAACGTGGAGAAGCTGGTATATTTTTCAGTTCTAATAAGCATTTATATTGAGACTTAATCAGAAGCACCGATTCCGCACAGTTTTCATTCATTTTTCCTCAGTTTTTAAATTTGCTCTATGAAAGATCTATATTCAAAGGGATTTGTTGATCTAAGAACGCTTATTTATTTCAGGTGCTCCTGGAAGTTGTGACCATTGTCCACCAGCTCGTCTTGCTCCTGGCTATTAAATGGGATGAAAAAAAACACACGCAAATAGCATCATATCAAATCAAATTCTCATTGAAATTTTCTTGAAAAGAAAATAAAGCATATTAAATGAATTGTCATCATTGTTACATTATGCAAGAAAAAACAACCTTTGGTTACAAAAATTCTCACGATTTCTCGAGAAATTTCCATATTAATTACTCCTTCTTGTTCTTTTGTTTCATGAATTCTAAACGATTGTCAGAAAAATATCTGCCTGATGAAGACAGTGTTGTATAGAAGCATTTTTTTTTGACTGATAGTATTTAACGAGTTTTATTTGCTATAATGCATTTGCAATAAAATCCGAATTTTTTGAATGAAAAACAAATCGAAAACATCAGAAGAACTCGTTTGAACACTACCATAATTATGGAATGTACAGTGAATATCTAATGGTCGAAGAAATGAAAGAAGAAAAAAGAAAAAATGAATGAATTTCCCTTCTCTTTTTTCAATTCCTACGCTAAAATTCTGTTAGAAAGATTATGAAAAGACGTCGCATAGATGAAAAAGAAGGTGCAATTTTTCAACAATTTCTTTTATTCTTACATTTTGTTTAAAATTTCTTTTTTTTTCAAATTAATTTGACAATAAGACGAAAATAGTTGATTGATTTTCAAAAAAAAAAATTTTCAAAAGCATTCCTTGTTCTCTTCAAGTTTGAATTTATGGAAGAAAAGAAAAAAGACGATGAATAATAGATGGATGAATAAGCATAAAAATTTGCTTGTGAAAAATTTTTGCCATTGAATGTTTTGATCTCAATGACGCTCTAGAAAAAAAACAGCTCAATCGATTTGAATCGATCTGAATTAATCAGTCAATTATTAGTCATTAATTGTAATCATTCAATTTTAGTATACTGAAGTACCTTCCTTCCAGAAAGAAATTTTTTTGTTGTTTTCTACAATTCGTTAATCGTTTTGATTAGCGAATTTAAATTATTTGAAATTCTAAAAGCATTTTGTTGTTGATGTATTATTCTCATTTTTTATTCCATTATAAATTATTTCTTCAATAATAGCAAATAACTTTGAGTGGGAATTTCTATAAAAGAAAGAATCAGTTGCAATAATTTGGTAAAATTTTTAACATTAAGAAAGTTTATATCCTTGTCCCTTTTCCTGAAAAAAGCGAACTTAAATGCAGAAGTGGAAATATTATTCGGAATTGTGCTGTCAAACTGCAAGTATTTGTTACCTTCGCTGAAAAAAACTGAACAAAATCTTTTTGTTGTCAGGCAAAAACTTCAATTCTTTTAAATTATACTGTTCATGTTTTTTTTATTAAATACAAGCATTCTTTCTTTGTATTTTCGGCATATCCGGTTTTCTTGTTTTATTTTTCTTTTTTTATTTATTCTTTTTATTTTGAATTATGTTTTGATTTCGATTAACAAATTATTTAATGTGAAGCAACAAATTTCATCTAAAAACACCTTCATTGTAGATGAGGACGGCTACCTACCTTTGGCTTAATTAATTCAATCATAATCGATTACTTTTGGTGGCTGTAAAAAATGAAGCATTACGTTTTTTCTGGGTATTATATAAGAAGTAATTACAATTTGAATGAATATTTGTAATCTTTTTCATTTTTTCGAGTTATTTTATTGCAAATCGTTTGAAAAGTTCCAATTTCATTCTTCCATAATTATTCTATTCCAATTGGAATGTGATATTAACTTATTTAATGACTTAAAATGACTGAAAATTAGAAGGATCGAATCACATTTATGCAAAAATTCATAGCATGATAAAGTTGTTAAGTGGTAGAAGTTTGGATTTGGATCGAAGGAGGCAAAAATGAAAAAAAGTAACGGATACTATGTAATGTCACGAGAACTGTGATCCGCTTTATGTAATCCGCTTTATTTATTATGTTATTACTTTTTGTTATGACAAATAATGAAAGTTAAATTTATTATTTAATACATTAAAAAAAGGTTCCGTGCTATTCTGGAAAACTTCTGGAAATTTTGGTTTTGTTATTTTTGGATTAAAAATTTGATTTGTGCCTTTTAATTGCGATACAACTTCATATGCATAGGTGAAGATAATTTTTTACTTTAAGTTTCCAGAAATTATCGAAACGAACCAAGCAATGAACTGGAAAATTTCCAATAAAGCCAGCTAATTATGAATCAGTCATAGTGATAAATGCATGAATTTTTTCTTAAAAAATCACTTTGAGGTGAAAATTCAAGATAATATATTCATTATTATTTCAATGCATCTTTACTGAAAGATTATATGATGTTTAGCTCATTATATTTTGCATTATTGACTACCTTGTTAGGTTGAACATTTTTTATTGTGATTTATATCATAATAATTTTCTGTTGTGATATAAATAGTTTTCAAAAAAGCTTTTATTGATTAAATATTTAATTAGTTAAAGAAAATATATGTGTAAATCAAAATCCGTGTTTGAACTTTGCGCAGTTTTACATAGACATTAGCGCCAAGAGAATTACAAATTAATTTTAAGTTTTCCAATTTTGTTTTTTTACATAATTTTCTTGAAATATTATCTAGCTACTTATTGAAACAATATCATAGTTATTTGAATACAACGTTTTCATTTGTTCTTTATCATAAATAAACAAGATTATTTGTTGTTCCAAAATCGTTTAAAAGCTAAAGATAGGGAAAAAGGTTCAATCTACATGAATTTTCCATAGATCAGCAAGAGTAAATCCAGGTTTAAGTTGTTCAATGGCTACTCCAAGCTCTTCTGAGTAAACTGGTGGTCGAATTTGTCCATTAATAACACCGTCCGAAAAGTAGGCCTAAAAATATGATTTTAAGATATATGGAATTTTTTTACATGAAAAAAAATTTTGTCAAATTTCATCGATGAAAATGATTTGAAAAATTCCAGAAAAAAAACTTACAGCATGTGCATCGGATCGAAGAGGTCGATCGTCAAGCTCCACATCTTCGTCAATCAGTTTTGTAAAGTCACCTATCGTTTGAGGAGTAGCCTGTAAACTTTCTAAAAGTTTGCAATATAATCTTTATTTTGCTTACTTTCTTACTCAATGTTTATTTATATGTATGAATTTGAAATTTGGTATTTAACGACTAAATAAAATTTGAGTAGAACAGTTGAAAAGATAAATAGGAATAATTATACCGGTTTTTCTCGAATATATTGCACACCGAAAATCGGTTTTTTTCCATATGCTACTTGAAGTGAACATATTGTTCTGTAAATATTTTTCAATCTTTCTTCCGGGTCGGCACGAAAGCCAAGGACATAATCTCTATTCTGCAAGGAATTTAGGATCTGATTTATAATATCAAAAATTTAAAACAGTTCACAAAAACAATAAGTTTCGCCTCTTTTTGGCTCGTTTCAACAAAAAAAGTGTGAGGATACTTTTCTCCGAAAAAACTGGAGAGAAATCTCATCTTTTATGGAGCCCAGAAATTAGGGATAAATTAGAAATTATTACAAATACTCATAACTTACGATGGCAGAAGTTTCAATTATCAATGCAGGACCGTAGCGTGAATGACGTATGCGGCAATTTTTTACTTGCAAATATGGTATACTTACATTGTACTTTTTATTCGTTGTTGCAAACCATGCAATACGAATATTGGTAACTATCATAAAACCAAGTGTTCCCTAAAGTAATCTTTTTTCTGTAAATAGGTATTGTTAAAATTTCAACTCAGGATTAATAATTTTTTCAGCTTGCACAATAAGCTGTTAGCTTACACAATAGATAAACTTTAGAAAACCATCTATATTTGCATAAATACCAAAGATCAGCCATAGATTTCTTCTCTTTAGGATTATCTGAAAGCTGAAGCAATTTGTTTTTGGCAAATATTCGACTAAATTATGAAATGAGTTTGATAAAAAGTGAAATCAATAGTTAATACGATGAAAAGAATGGATAAAATATATTGATTGAGTAATTAATGTTTTAAAATAAATACTTGATCATTGCCTAAGTTCCATACACCATCAAAACGATCACATTGTTGTTCTTCAGGTAAAATTCGAAGTTGCTGTTCATCACCCAAAAGAGCACCACGCATTTTCAACTCTCGATAAAGTTTCGATGTCTCATACGCTCGATGAACAGCTATCGCTGTCGCAAAAAGTTTTGTCTAGGAAATGATTGATGACCGTTAGTTTATATTTATTTCTAAGAAATAAAGAGAAAAAAAGGAAAAAAGATTAATAAGATTAGAGATAATAAAGTATATTGTTTTTATATTTAATTAATTTGACCTCTTGGAAAAGAATAATTTAATGAAAAACCTGCAAAGGATTAATGCATGTGAAAATGAATTCGAATCGAGCATTTACATAATGAGCTAATATATAGAGTGATTCAGTCTGTCCGCGAAGCTTTGATTTTGTAATTTTTGTCGTCACTCCATTTATCGTGTTGTATCTGAAAAAAATAGGAATATTTAAGACTAAATGATGAATATGCTAACTTATCATTGATGCTAAACTTGCAACATTTCTTAGTTTCTCGTTAAAAAAGTTTGTCAAGACAACTTTAGAAAATGCAATTTAATTAATCAATTCTTTAAAGTTGTAAGAAAGAAAGCAATAACTTGACAGTTAATGACTGATACACTCAGTAGTTGCAAATTTTTAAAATACCCGAGGCTTAAATTGATACGTGGTACAGCGGTTGCATGCCATGTAAGTCTTAAATTTGTTATTCCAAGAACACCCTTGTCGCCACAATTTCCTTTAGTATCCTCAACATTATCAATATGATCAATGAGACATTCACCGGAGATTAAATGTAGCAGTCTGCAATATTTCTTATAGCTTATATACCAAACTGATAACTGATATTTGTTGATATTTCACTATTCTTATTACTGCTTTTGTTATCAATATCAAATAATTTGTCTTGCATAATAAGATGAAAATAAGATTTGATTAATAAGATAGTGATAACAATCAAACAAATAATAAATATACTGTGGATTCACATCGAATCGTATGTCACGATCTTGCCAAATAGTAATTGGTGATATTTTAAGTTTCAAACTCATTATTACATTTGAATCCTGCAAGCAAAATACATTTCGCTAAATACCTACAATAAAACTATTATTTTATGATATAATCGTGTAATGAAAGATTTATTCTTATCAATAACATATAAGTCTCCTATCATGCATGACCTATGGCTATCTAAGTTCTTAGAATATTCCTATTTTTCTAATATTTTCCAAAGCATGCTGAATATGTAGTTTTCAGAGAAATCTTCTATGGGAAGCCTAGCTTGCAAATCTCGCTTCAACTAGCTTGATCATTGCAAGTTCAATGTACCTACGTATTCTAAGTAACAAAAAAAAGTAAGTTGATGTTGTATCAGCTTACTGATACAACATCATCTATATAGCTTTCTTGAATAACAATCACTGACTTATTGAGTGAAACGTAATGATATTCAGAGTGTGGTAGGCGAGAACATGAATGCTTCACTATGACAACGGTTGCATAATTTTTAGTTGTTGTCCAGCAAGAAAAGCAGTTAGCTCAATGAATTAAATTTCTATACTAAAGCGACAAATGTAAAATATAGCCTTAAGACTTCTCATTTTTTTGTTGACTAAAGATAGCAATTTTTTTTTTTCAATTATCAAACAATAAAAGTCCTCTTTTTCAATTGCTCATTTATATGTTTTCATTAAGTTTGTAACTTAATTTCAATTTGATCAAAAATCAACTTCATTTCCCGTTTAATTTTGAAAGCAAAGATTTTACACTTTTTTTTTCAAAAACAGCTGAAATTCAAACATTTTTATCGAAAAATGAATTTTAAAAAAACAAAAAAGAAAAGAGATTGTGAGGTGTTTCCTTTTTTTGTTTAAAAATAATTAGTTTATTTAAAAGAAAAATAAATATAACAAATTGTCGCTGTAAATTTGTAAGATTATATGCTAAAAACATAAAATAGCAAATTAATTGTGATGCTAAGTAATATAAGCTCATTTCAAAATTTAATGCTTCAATCATTTAATTTTGGGATTGAAATATTTCCACAACTTACATTTTACATTTGTTCTGAGAATAAATGAATATCTTAGGATAAGTTAAGTTAACGAATTGTCATTTTCAGCATGTTCAAGAAATGTTCCTTGAATATATCAAACAAAAAATAATGTTCTGTAACCTGCCAACGACTTCTTGTCGGATTGATTTGATATTAATGATTTGTCACCGTGAATAAATGATTCTATCATCATATCCTTCGAGCTTGCACAACGGCCTCTTTAAGTCAAAGTATCAGCAGAATCAGTCTTAGCCTTACAAGGCTCATTTTTTCAGGGGCCGAACAACATGACAATCATTGACAGCGGAATTCTTAGGTTGAAGCTTTCATCAGAATAACTTTTTTATGGAGTAACTTTTTTTTCATCTTTCGTAGACATAATCTTACAAAGACAAACGAACATCATCTGCTAGCAAGTTTCGAGTTAGAGTGCTGTCTTTCTCCTAAGATGTTGCCTGAAAGCTACTAAACTCATCTTGGCCACATTTTGTCTAATCCTTTACGTGTCTAATTTGTCTAATCCCTTTCAGATCTGTCTGGCTTAGGAGACTTTATCGTGACATAGACCATAGGTGCAAGTATAGCTCGCAATCTTACTGTGCTTAGAATCTTAGTTTTTTTTTTTCATTTTTAAACCAACATTTTTATAGACATTAAAGGAAAGTAAATAAAAATAACCCACTGACCAATTTAAGGAAATGGAAAAATTTCAAATGATATTTTTATTTTGGTAAAATAAATGATTTGCTTTGTTTAATGGAAATTTTTCATGTAATTGATAATGCAATAGTAATAAAGCAAATAATGATAATGAAAAGGAATGTGCAATGGATCGAAAGATAATGGCACATATGTACAATATCTATACTCCAATCTAACATTGCAAAAGTTCTTTAATTTATAATTTTTGTCGAAAATTATGTTTCCAATTTATTTCACAAAAACAAACAATATTTTTAGAATTGAAAAAAATTATCACAAATATCACAATTTTCCTGTTCCTTTTAACATTTTATTGGTTTAGCGAAACGGAAATTCATCCCTTTTTAAAATTTAAAACTTGCATCAGATATCTTTGCAAAAAGAAGCATTTCTAAGAGAATCATTTTTTCAACAAAATGCCAATTCAAATTGAACAGAAAAACCGTGCCAGGAAAATCAAAAAAGTACCGTTATGGGACTGGAAAATGAACCAAAAATTCATTTAATTTGCATCGCTTTTTCATCATTTAAATTACAAATGTTACTTACGAGAAAAAAATATCGCGAAATATATTAAAAGGAGCAATTTGTTTCATATTCCATTTCATTTGAAATGCATTTAGGGAAAAATGTAAATAGTCTGAAAGAAGCAGTAAAAATGGAACAATTTTTATAGAAATGAAAATCAAATCGATTTCCAGCTTCTTATTTAATCAGTAATAAAATGGGTATTTAGGAGCAAATTTAGTATCACCGTATTGTACTTGTTCTTTATCTTCTGATATATCCGCTTCACCAAAAAGTGATTCTCTGTAATTATCACCGAATTGATACTTTATAACAAAGTTTTTATTTAAATTATCAATTAAAAGTATAAATAGTTACCAATTCAAGAGACCTAAAGAATTAAACGATTAAATTGAAATAAGTTATTTTAAAAAAATAAATAATATCACAGAATATTATAGGTTTTTTTTTGAATTTTATCAAAAAAATTGGTCAGAAATAAAATAATTTGTAGAATTCATCGAACTGATTTGAAAATTTCAGGATTATCTTAAAAATGTTCAAAGAATAAAAAAACAAAAGAGAATAAAGAAAATAGCTAAAACTATTAGCAAATTCAATTTTGCTTCTTAAAAAAATATCTTTTTTCGAGCCTGAATAACTTGAGAATTACCAAAAATAACGGATTTAGCAGTATACGATTAGTTTAGCAGTGAAATTAAAATTTCAGACATCAAATTTTCTTTTTGATTATCTGATGTATTGATAAATATTCAATTTCTTCAATTAATGATGTGCAATTACATAACTAAAAAGACTGACTAGAAAAAATTCCGAACAGAAGATTTTTCTCATTCAATTTAATTTTTCAATTAAAAGATAGTGTTTTTTTTTTCGCTTTTTATACAGTGTCATTAAACAAAGACAAATGAACGATTATTATTATTTTACCTGTAATATGGATTTGGAAGTTTTGGATAAAGTTCACTCAAAATGGAACTTGGTATACGTACACGTTTCTTAGACTCTAACATCAGTTCCATATCTGGGCTTAATTCATCTGTTTCATTTGTATTATCTAATGTTTGGCCATTTTCAGTTGTTATGGTAACCTAGAAAAAGAAACTGTTAACGAGAGGTAATAATACTATTATCATTCAACAGAAGATTGCAAAAAACTTTTAATAATACCAAAGTTTTTATTCAAATACATAATACAGGGAATTTTAACATAAATTACTATAAATGAAATTAATTAATTTCCAATCTTACTTATAACTATGAAATTTGTTAAAATTACTAATATAAATTTTTCTAAACCATTAAAGATAACCTGTATTTTTGCCTTATTATTTGTATTTATAGATGAGGCTTCATTCACTGTCAAATCACCATTTATTTTATGATTTTCGTCACCACTTTTTTGCTGCTCTTTCAAATTTGATGATTGAAATAAAGTTGCTAAACAAGGTATTGTGCCTATTTGTATTGGTATTACAATTGTTGTATTACCATCGACCTAAAAATTTAAAATTTTAAGTTAAAAAATTTTTTATAAGCTTCAAGAAAAAGTAGAATTAGTGAAAGATTTTCAAGAGTTCTTTGCATTTAATTCATTTGTTCAATTTAAAATAATAATTCAAATTAAATTAAACTCGCTGAGATTAATTACAATTTAAAAAAAAGGCAGACATATATGAAATGCATTTCGATCTGCTGAAGAAACATATTAATAATTTTTTCATTCTGTTTGGTTGTTGACTTTAAGAAAATTTCAAATTATTAGTTTATAAATTTAAACTTGAAAAACTGAAGCATTTTTAAACTTAATAAAATGTAAAGCAAGGAAAAACATACATCTAATTCAATCATATAAGTATTTTGTATAATTTTACACCGCGATAACCTTGGAGGAATGGGAGGCACATCAATTATTTCCTTTGTCCATGCAAATGTTGAATGTGCAGCAATGTCACCTTTCTCTTTCTTCACAATTATCCGATTAGCTTGTTTCATTTCTTCATCGCCAGCAAATGTTTTCGCCCTAAATAGTAACTGATCTTTTTGAACTTTTTACTTAATTTGAATTAGAGGAAAATTTTTAAAAAAACAAGTAAACAAAATTTAGTTTTTAAACAAAGTTAAAACAAACAATTTACTTTAAGTTTTGCTTTAAGCAAATAAATTGTTCTTTTTTTTTTCGTTTTCACATGTATAAAATAAGACAAATTTAAAAGCTTAATTAGGCTGCATGCATAAGTAATCTATCATTATTGATTGCCATGCTATTGAAAGATTTTTAATGGTCTTGTTAATAATTTATCATTTTAAAATAGAATTTAAAAATTTGCTTCTCCAGAAAAATTTTATGAATTTCTAAGCTTTATTCTAGCAACTAATGATTAATAATAAACTTTTTAAATAAACTCTTTAAAATTCAAATTGTATTTGAAAATTAATAATTAGAATCAAAAAGCTACCAATGTTTCAAGTACTTGAATATTGATAGTTGAAAAATCAAAATAGTATACATCTATTTTAAATATCGAAAGGAGTGATGGAAGCTTCTAATTTTCAATCGAAAACCAGCAACCATTAAAGAATGAATAAAAATAAAATTTACGAATATGAATCATTCATTTAAGATAATTCAAATTAAGCGTTCAAGTTATTAATTGCTATTAAACTTGTTTTTGCAAGCAAACATCTGATAAATACGGATCGCAAGAGTGTAGTAGTGGAAAGCCTACTTTGAGGTACTAGCAAGGTAAAGTTTTTTCTGCTTTGTTTTTCCTTATTCATATTGTTTTTCGTTCTCGAAGCAAGTAATAATTAGTGTTATGAATAACGTATTTTTATGCCTATCGGTTGAAAAACCAGGATGAACCATTGATTAGCATCAGTACGATCGAAACTGAGATTATATTTCAAGGAAATCATTATATCTTTTTTTTTTGTGGCTCTTCTATTGCACAATTCAATAAAAGTCTTAATCCTTCTTCATATAGAAATGTCCTGCCCAAAGATTACTGTATTTTCAGCAGCATTATCTCGATAATGTGGAAAAGACAATGATGTCAGTCACATAATTTGTTTGCAACAGGATATTTAGGAATGTAGGAAAAAAGCTTCATGGAAGCGTTCAGAATTCAGGAAATAGCAGGTGGTGATAGATGACTGATAATGATTTAGGCAAATAGAAGAAAGAAACTGCAGTTAGAATGGCAATGCAGATATTAATTTTTAGGTAATAAAGTAACAAATATATCTGAAGATATGTTTTGACTAATGATTTCATTATAGAATTAGCAAATAATTAATGAATAAAAATAAAGAAATCAATTAAAATTACCTATAATCGACATATTGTTTCATTTTCAATGTTAAGCATCGAATCAATTTGGTGCTATTATTGGTTATCAATGCATTTATTTCAATTTTTTCACCAGGTGTAAATCCAGTTCGATCAACTGACATTTTTACCTCTATAGAACCTTGCTTATGACAGCAAAATTTCATCGATGAGATACATTCTGTTTCACAAACTGGTACCATTGTCTATTAAAAAGACAAAAATTTAATTCATATATTATTTTCAGTCATTAAATTTAATTTTTTCTTTCCATTTAATTAAATTATACAAGTTGTTCACTTATCATTCAAATAATTTTAAACTCATCAACTTGTCAAAAATATTTTTTGTATTTTATTAAATTTTCAAATAATTCTTTTCGAAGATAGAAAAAAGTAGCAACAATAACAATAACAAACAATCAATTAATACAAAAATTAAAAAATATTACAATTGATTAATTCGAAAAAAAATACCTCGAAAATCATGATTAACATCCTAAACAGTTAATGAATTAACTTTTATATTTAATATCAATATACGTTAACCAAAAAATGAATAATTTGTGATAATAATGACAATCATAAATTTTATGCTCATGATTATTGTCTTCATTTTAGAAAAATAGTGATTAATAATGTATCAGTAGTAATGATGGATAAAATTTACACTACCTCGAGATCTTGATTGATATCCTCAATACCGATTACAGTAAATGCTCGCTTCGATATAATGTCAACATCCCATGGACGTTCACAAATCGCTTTACATGTATATCTAATGAAACCGAATTCTCCTTCAAACGATGTCGGTAAAGTTTTTGGCAAAGTAAAAGAAAATGGTATTTCATGCCTTCCATTTGGTAGAATTCGCTCCTAAAAAACTGGGAAAAGTTCAAAATAAAAAAGAACAAATCCCTTGTTTTTTATCAATTTTAAATATAACAAATTTCCTACATAAGTTGAAAAAGAAAAATATGTCAAAAAAGTATTGGATTTTAAAAATATTCCAAAAATTTTAATAATCGAATTATAATAAATTTAAATATTTTTTCAACATGCTTTTTTTATCTAATATAATTTGAATAAATTATTCAGCGTATAATTTTTGCTACATTAATGAATTCATGAATTGCACTTGAAAATATGAAATCAATAAGTTGGAATTTGAAGTAGATTATTAATTTGTCATGAATAGAAAATGGAACACTAAGAAACTTGAAGTTATGTATTGCTGATGAGAGGCAATTACACTTGAACATGACGTCAACACTTGTAAAAATAACATCACGAAAGGATTTTATTTTAAAGTAAAAAATAATTTATGACTTTTTTATTGCCAGAAATAGATTTGTTAAATTGATGTGTATAGCAAGTATTAAACTGTTCACAAAAATACGGTTCTGCCTGACTACAATGCACTCGCGATTTGCCTGAAAAAGAACTGAATCAAATTTTTAAAAAAAGTTTTGCAGAAAATACAAAAAAAGGAAAGCAAAAAATCCAAGAGTTTTAGCAAATTTATTTTGGTACTATACAATAATATTCATTAAAAAATTAAAAATTAAATTGAATAAAAAGATTTAGCAAATTTTCCTTCTTTTTAATCCTACCATTACTTTTTCTAGTTTTACTATCGAAATAATTTCTAGCAACCTTTTTTATCTTCACATTATTTCACAAATTTATTTGTAATAAATCATTTCTAATTGTTAGGGAAAAAAAAAAATATATATGTAATACCTGAATGTTTTGTCCAATATGTTTTGGCTCGTCCTTTAAGTTCCAATAATATTTCGCTTATCTTCTTTGACTCATTATTTTCAATTACAACCTACAAACAATAAATAATCTTATTTCATCAGTTTTCATTAATTTAAATTTAATTTGCCAAACGAAAAACACAGATCTTCAGAGAAAGAGAAAGAGAGAGAAAACAATTTCCTATATGAAATTTTATTGTGCGTTATTATATGAATCATTTTTAGAAAAATTTTTTCATCATCATAATTTTAATTTATTATACATTACATTTTTATTAAATTATTATATTCAAGCTTTTTCTGGAAATAGGATAATTAAAAAGTTAATTTGTTCGTAAAAAAAAACTAATGAAATAAACAATTGTTGGACAAAAAAGAAAAATATAATTGGAAAGAATGCATTTAATGATTGCACATATTTATTTGACTGCAAAAAATTACAATTTATTAATTTTATTTCATCAGTTTTTTTTTTCTTTTTTAAGAGAAAAATAAACAATTGAAGAAGACTAAGAAACTGGAATGAGTTTTTTAATGAATTTAAAAAAAAAATCGTAAAAGTTTTTTAACAGCAATTTGTTGCAACAATTTATTCTGTTGGAATTGTGTTTGCAAAATGCAACAGTGAAAAAAAAAATGAAAAGCATTCCAAAAAAACTAACACTTAATTAGCAAACTAGAATTTTGAATCTCTAAAAATTTTTGTAATTAGTCATTAAAACTTTTACAGTAATCAAATTTGTAGCCATCAACGTTGCCATTTCGTTGCCAAAATTGCCATTTCTTTTCAAAATTAGAATGAAAAAGTTGCTAGTAAAATCGTTAATCATTTAGCCGATTTTCAGAAAAGAATTTGGATTAATTTTCAATATTTTTACTTTTGACTGATATAATTAATAAAACTATGTTTAAGTTCAATTTTTGCATTAACCGAATAATTTTTAAAAAAAATTGTAGTAAGTTCATTTTTTGACTACACTTTTGGGCTAAAGTTCTGAAAGTTTAAAGCAATATTTTTTGTTTTTTTTTTTGCGAAATTCATTTTAATGTATACAATACTAAAATTTAAATATTTTGAAGTGCAAATTTTCTGGTAAATTTTTCCAAAATTTATTGTAGATACTTTAAGCTAATGTTTATTTAAGTAATAATGCTAAAATATTATCTACATTAAATGAATAAAACAGTAAATGAAATAATCGATGAATCCTACCTTTCCGGATACTTCTTGTCCAGCAAAATAGGCACTTTCAGCATTATCAAATTCAATATCGAATTTATCCAGCTTAGTCATTATTTAATTCATCCTGTAAAAAAAGAAATTAATATTAAATTCTATTATATTCATCATCCCAAACACTTTCTGAATGCATCATATTCAGAAGTAGTATTTTTACAAAATTTAGGTTTTGCTTTCTTCTGCTGCTATTCTAGCAATCTGATTACTATTTGATAAAGCATTGTTTAATTGCTAAACAAAAAATTATTGCTAGATCACTAAAAATCAATCAAAAAATCAATAACCATTTCAATTATAATGCATCATAAATCATTAGCTAATTAATTATATAGGTTTACTCATGAACTAATGTTAATGTTAAACTGTTCATTCATTTAAAATGTAATAAACAAAGCGAAATTATTACTCGGTGAAAAATGAAATAAAAATTAATCATTAATAATATAAAAGCAAATAATATTAATTAAAGCAGTAAAATGTTTCTATTTTTTCAATCAATTCTCTATTTCCATTTATTTTCTCGCTAAATTTTTTTTTTAGCAATTTGCCAGCGATATCAAAATCTTCGATCAAAAACTCCGAAAGGTTACCAAATACAAGTCTCATTTATAAGCCGAAAATAAGGAATGATGCATTTTGACTTAAATAACATTGCAGTTGGCAATAGCTCTGCATGCTGTTCGAGAAAAGTTGAGCCTTCTCATGTTTTGTTTGAAGTTGGGACAAAAAAAGAGTAAGCAGAGTGTTGTTCTATTAGTATCAGTATAGGTCAAAAAAACTAAACTACGAGACGTAGAAAAATAGTGGATTGTTGCTATATAATATCTATATGATATATGGTCCTAGAGTATATGCCAAAAATAAAAATAAAATAGAAAGATAAAATTTCTTTGAACAAAAATTTTCACAAACTTTCATTCATTTTTTGAATGTTAGAAAGACAGAGAAAGAGAAGAAAAAACTTAAAATATTAATCATTTGAATAGAAAAAGATTTTTCCCAATTCTTTCATCCTTCTTTCCATCAGATCAGGAAAAAATACAATAAATTACGTAATAATATTTTACGGTTTTAATTTTTCAATTTTCTTTTCGTTTTAAACAAAAAAAAGAAAATTGAATTTGAGGAAAAATTATTAGTTTCAAACGAATAATGTTAGTCAGACGGTGAAAGAGACGTTAATTATGAATGAATAATTCAACTTAAATTATGAAATATTATTATATTCTGATTAGTCAGGAAAGAAGCAATTTGTTGTCAGAGAATTTTAAAGTTTCACTTATTCGTCATAGTTCAATTTTTTTTAAAGTTTCACTTAATCTTCAGAATTTTAAAGTTTCACTTACTTTTCATACTATTTATAGATCAGAATTGCATCACTCAAAAAATTTACAGCTTTTCCCCTGAAAATTTATGAATATTGATAAATTTTTAATTAAATGAAGACTGGAAAATTCATTTTTTAAGCACCGTCGCAGAAAAACGACAAGAAAAGAAAAACAAGTCGTTAAAAATGTAGCAATAACATCGACATTACATAAATTTGAAATGGAAAATGAAATAATTTAGTAAAAATCGTCTTGTGGCATATACTAAGAAATGTTAATTAATTAAATAATTTATTTTTGATAATGAAAAAAGGCATTCAAATTCATTTATTAATAATGCATTAAGAATTACAAAATACTTAAACAAAAATTTGGTAAACGGTTTTATTCATAATACTAATAATTAGCTGTTGATAATTTCAATTTTAATGTTAATACAGCAGTTAATCGCGCCATCTATGACCACATTGCTATTCTCTCCTCCGTGGGAAGCGATGTTATTATTAACTATAAGATCGTCCAATTAAAATTAATCAATTGTTACGGCTACATTTTTATAATATTTAGTAGATGCTGCATGATGCGAATTATATGAACGCAAAAACTGAAATTAACAACGAAAAATGAAATGCTTGCCGCCGAAGTCTTCATCAACAGTTGCGAAAAAGAGGAAAACCAAAAAAAACAAATTTGAAATTATTTTCTTTGCAGTAGACCAGTTTTATTTTATGTTTCATTATCTCATTATATATTGCATGTTTTTGTACTTTCAAATAACAAAAAAAAAATTTCGATGGAAAAAAGTTTTAATATTAAAAAATCAATTGAAAGTAATGTCAATATAGGGCAAATCCTGAAATAACTTCGACTAAAAAACAATTGTCTCTTCTTTTCACAACGATTTTTTTCAAGTACGATATATTAAAATTTATATATTCATTATTTCAGAATTTTTCCTATGAGAAAGTTATTTTCTTTCTTCATAATTTTCAATGTCAATACCTGACAACGAAGTATGACAAAAAGTAGGTGAGAACTATAAGTCAAAATTATAATTAAAAAAAAAGAAAATGGCAAAAATAAAATATTCTTGCAATTCAGATGAATCTCACTTTTTAACTTTTTTCTGATTTTCTAAAAGTTTAATTTTGAACTTCATATTATTATTTGTAAGATTTTGTTTTTGTAAGAATGAAACATTGAAATTCCCTGACGAAATATTTCTTGAACTTCGATTTGTTTGAAAATAATATTGTACAGTTTAAAAAACAAAAAATGTAGATTAGAATTTGTAAAAGTCTTTTCCGATATTGGATCCCAATACATTTTCTGATATTAAATTTATACAGCTTTAATTAAAACTGTTTTATTCATTAATCCATAGTTGTACAAATTTTTTACTGGACAAACAAAATCAAAAAGCACGTATGCGATATTTTCAAATATTAAAAAAAAGTTCTTTTTTGGCAAATACAAATTTTCTGATTTTCTTTTTCGTGAAATATAAATTAACCTTTCAATATGTGACTTTTCAAATAAAACAAATAATTGGAAAGTAATCACTCTTTATTAAAGTTGGAAAATAAAGGCAATTTAACTTACTTCTGATTACAAACATTAAAAGTACTGATGTTAGAAAACGCAAATAGTTATAAACAACAAAATTAAATCAAAAAATTTCATTCAGTAAAATTTTCAATTGTTCAAAAGTTTACTAATTGAAGCAGTAATAAAATGATCATAAAAGCAAACTTTAATTTAAAGGTCTGTAAAATAGTAAGCAAAAAGATTGGGAAAAAAGTGAAATAAGTTTTGTTTAAAAAATATATTTGAAACGAAGACATTATTTAATCATGTAGGAATTATGGAGGACAAAATTGAAAACTGATTAATTAGGTGGAAAAAAAAGAGAATTTTCAGGTAAAAATTTATGCTATTTATTAGTTATTGCTTTGAACTATTCGGTTTTGGAATAAATTCCTCATAATTTCCTTTATAAACATTCAATTATTGTTTAAGTTTTAGGCATTAAAGAATATGTACAAAACAAATCATTAATTAAGTAATCAAATATGAAATCGAAATGTTCATAAATTGCCAATTATCATTTATTTAAAAATCAAAAATCAGTGCAGTGCAAACTATCATAGTGTATACTTGAAAAATTGCTTGGTGCCGAAAGTTGTCGGAAAATTTTCGAGAGTTGTAATGCAAATTTTCTAGTATCAATTATTTTGAAATTAAAATGTAAACAAATGATTTGGTAAATCTTTTGTCCAAAATTATACATCGTCGTCACACTGTAAGGAATCTTTCGCTTACAACCAAAATAATTTATGTCAGAATATTGTAACCTTTAGTCCTTAACATCCTATGTATAATTGTCAAGAAAATTTGGAACAATCATCTTCCGCTTAATGTCCAAAAGTTATATGAAAATATTGTACACCAATCAAACCTACTTATCTCCACTATAAAGAATAATATCTACCCAAAAGCTTTGTCATCAATCCCTTCACATCATCCTTCGACAGCTTCTTTTTGCTCTTCACTTTGTTCTTTTATTCCAACATCATTTGTTAAAGCGCTCTCCTTTAATTCTACCCACCATTCCGCTCATTTTTGATTATAGTTATTTTATATTACATAGTACCGTTCTATTAGTACTTGGCAATAAATTAACCAAGTTCGAGTTGAAGCTGAAACAAGTATCAACACAAAGTCACGCCATCGAAAGTAAGTAAGCTACAAAAATTTGTATCCTCCATACAGCTTAACTCAACAGGATTTCATCCGCAGGAAACATTTCACAATAAATTTTTTAGTGCTACGAGCCGGAATGTCTATCAGTATACTTTTGCGTACTTATGAGTTCAAAAATGCGCAAACAGCAAAGCAAAAGTTGGAAGATCTTTTCAACAAAATTGAAACAATGGTTATAACGCCTCCTAATCCAGATTTGTCAGTTGAAAAAAAGCAGAAGCAATTCGAAATCAAAAGGAGAATTATAAAAGAAAAAATAGGGAGTCTCAAACTCTATATTGATGCACTCTGTTCAATGAACGTAAAATAATTGACTATATTCAGAAACAGACGAATGTGCAGAAAAAGATGGAAGAAGACAAGTATGCGGAGATGATCAACGATGACAGAGGCCTTTTAAATTTAATAAACGGCGGTCAAGAAGCTATTATAACTCTGAATATGTACAAGAATGATTATGAGCTAGCATCACAGTGTCTAAATCAAAGCAACATAAATACCGAAACTAATTCAACAAGAGGAAACATATCACCAGATAGTAAATTTAGCGCAATTACCATTACCAAAATTCAGTGGTGATCCGAAATTATAAGGAGAAATCTGGAGTAGCTTTGGTGCCGCAGTGTATCTTCAAAGAATACCCAATATTCAAAAATTGAATTATCTAATCTGCTGCGTTTCAAAGGAAACGCTTTTTAAACTCCAAAAGCTATGATATTGCTGCAGAAAATTATGAAGTAATAAGCAGAGTTTTGGTGGAGAAATTTGAAAATCTATTTACTATAAAAAGGTCACTCCACAACTTTATATTCCATCAAAAGACATTTGATCCAGAAAGGAAAACAGTCGTCGAAACTATGGAAAAGAAAGTGTTTGGAACATTCTTGCATTAAAAGTATTATTGAAAATAAGTTGCTAATTTGAATATTGTTACTGGACAAAGTTCACCTACAAAAAAGCGAGCAAGAATTATAGCCGGTTACTGGAATTCGAAGATTCCTGGAACAATTGGTCCAAAGAAATGAAGAAGTATTGAGAAGCATCCAAGCATCTGGTAGTAAGCCATACGAGTACTGGAGAACAGATGTCTGCTTTGGCAGCAATTAAGCAACGCAAGCCAAACGATATTAAATTAATGATCATAAATTCAAGGAAATATAATGAAACTAATAAAATGCAAAGACACTCTGTTCATTTTGCAGCGAGGATCATAGGGATGACGAATGTCAAACTACGGCAAAGCAACACTAATGGAGCACTCGAAAACAACTGGATCAAGTCTAACATACGGCAAAGCAAACAGATGGAGCGCTTGAAAATAATCGATGCGTTGCTTGAATTGCTTACAGAAGGGCAACATAGCAAAAGATTGCTGAAAACTAAAGAAAATATGCTTTCATTACAAACGTAAGACATAATTCAGCGTTACGTACCAATTGCGCTTCAGCGAAATTAAGCATATTAAATGCTTCAGCGCTATCTACTAATTGTTGCAAAGAAACTAAACGCAAAAAAAAACTGCGAGAAAAAAGTTGGAGCCAAAAGTAACAAACAGCACAGTAGTTGAGCAAGAACGACCAGAAAGTAAAAGAATCTTACTTCTGTGTAAGGAAATTAACGTTACAAATCCAGAAATTTTAAAATTTCAAACAAAAGCGTTCAGCGTTATTTGACTTGGACTCTCAATTATCATGCATTTCAACTAGTTTGTCAAAAAGAATTACACATTTTGGGGGCAAAAGACAAGACATTAAGTATTACTTCATTCGGCAACAAATTACCGAAGAAATGCAATTCAAATAAAACAAAAGTTAGCGTGAAAATCAGAAAGATGGAAATCATAACTTGCGAGAGTAATATGTAATGGAGCATCTCATGAAGAAATTGTAAGTAATCGTAATTAACGACGAAAATACCAGTTCTATAACGGAAGGAAAAAACTTGGAAGGAATGAATAAATGGTTATTGGAAAAAGCTCGAAATACTAATTAGAGTCGAAGACTTCTTCAAGTGTTCATCGAATTAGATGAAGCACAAGAAATGGCATCAAGATTCATGTTACTGAGAACCAATAATAGACTAATGATAGGAAATGGCTATATAAATAGTAATCGCAAAGCGAACGCTGCATCAATGAGCTCATCCATATCATGTATGGCTAGTAAACGAGCCACAAAGACATCGACCGCTTCCAGAAGTTACAACTGATGGGTATCCAAGGCCAACCGAATGAAAACGACGATGAGCAAGCTCTTGAGCAATTTAAGAGAAGCCAAATTTGCGGCATTAGAAAGACTCGAAGAATAAACTAAAAGATAAGCATTATGGATTTTGCTTCGAACGTTTGAAAACTTTGATCAAAAGACTTCAGAACAATACAAGAGATACTTCGAAAGTCTGCATTTGGGTGTTCTTTTGGAGCTTTACGCATCAATGAACGAGCACGAGCGTGAGAATATTACACGTAAAAAATAGGATTATCTTTTGACTGCTCTTTAACCTTGGCAAAATCAAAGTCTAAGAGCACATCACTCCTGCGTGTTAGCATTATAAAACAAGTAACTTCTTCTCTGCCAACTTTTTCCATTACATTCCTTGCTGTGAGGAAATTTCCTAATCTTTTTGACATCTTAACAAGTTTCCTATCCTCGAAAAAATTCACAATGTTATGTAGTTTACTTCTATTTTCACCTTATTATCGTTCAGTGCAAAGACAACTGCTTTAAGCCTTCTGATATAACTGCTATGGTCACTGCCAAACTCTACGATCATATTGTTGAAATCACGTGATACCTTATCAAAATGGTAAGCAATGTCCGAGGCAAAATAAATCCAACTGCCATCCTTTTTTTTCAATGCGCGATCAACTTTCAATCACCTTTGTGGAGCGAAACAACATTTTTTTTCTGGAACCCAATTTTGGCTGTCTTTGCCTTTTAGTTTTTCCAAATACCCTTCATGCAATAACGAAATGATTCAAGATCAACTACACCAATACGCCGCACAAACCTATAACGAAACTCTGAATAGTCCAAAATGCTTCGATACATGTAAAGGAACAAAAATTTTAAACGAAATCTTATAACATAGATCTATCATGCTTCCGGGCTTGGCAGAAATATTACTGCGCTTTCGAATGATCAAAAATGTAATCATAGCGAATGTCGAGAAGGCATTTTTACAATTGGAACTGCATCTATACCGTATCCCTCTAGGTAAAAGACATTAAATGTGCTGTTACAGAGGAGAACCTAAAATGTTATTGTTTTAGAAGAATTCCTTTTGGAATAATATCATTATCATTTTTGCTAGCAGTAACATTCAATCATCTTATGGAGAGATCGGAAACCAAACAGCATTGGAAATTAGAAGGAATTTTTATGTGAATAATACCAATATTTTTAGGTATTATTCACATATCAGCAAATGGAAAAAAAGGAAGCAATAAACAAATATCACAATAAGGCGATACCGAAACAAAACAGAATCGAAGGAGATGCAACAGAAATTCTCAATATCATTTGTGCAAAGACACAATGAGAGTGACACTGAAATATGGATCGAACAAGAATTCACCAAACGAAATTCATTCCTTTGCAATATGATCCTTTAGTATTTTTAGTCTCTGCGATGATCTAATTCAAATTATTTCCCCAAAACTTATGGAAAAGAAATCATTTTTAGGATTAAATTCTCGATGAAGATGATAAAGCATAGCAATCTCTTGCAAAGGAAAATGGCTCGAAAACAAAAATATCGAGGCTAGCCACAAGGCTTTCAGATCAACAACTCCACATCTTCAACATTCAAACGCATCAAATGTTGCATATTCGGCAGCGGTATAGATTTTAAACAAATATATCGACGAAAGAAATAGCGCAACACTCTTCGCCAAATAAAGACTCGCTCGAACCAAAATTATGAAAATGTATGGAATTGCTAGCAATACTTACTGGTATATGAGCCTCTAACTTTGTTATAAAGCAATTGAATTTGGAAAAAATCCCAATAGTATTGTGGTCAAATTCGAAATGTACGTTATATTGGATGCAAAATCGATCAAAATTACTACCTAAGTTCAAAACTAGACAGAAGAAACACAAAAGGTAAATTTCTCCTTTCAATACCAAGTGAAGATAATCCGGTTGATATTGCAACTAAAGAACTTTCTCTCGCAAAGCTTAAACAACGCAAACTATGGTAGGAGGGACCATCGTGATTAACGCAATCCGAAAATGGATGGCTCCAATGAAAATATCAGGGAACAAGAAGAAGGAATCCTTGCAAAGGTTGCCTCTCAAACAAGTGAGGTAACACAGTTTTCGATTGTAGATGTCAGTTGGTGCAGCAAGTGGTCTAGGCTTGTGAAAATCGCCATTTCGACTGTTAAATTTATTTTTTATTAAACTTAGATTTATTAAACTCACAGTTCATGTCAGCAGAAGTAAAACGATTAACGTCGGAGGATTTTAAATTAGCTAAATGGGTGTTAATTAGAAAGCGCAGACGGAAGCACTCAACAGGGGAAAAATGAAAAATGCAATCTATACTGCAATGACTTGAAGTGATGGAGATCACAATGTTGATTGGAAAACTCGAAACTAGATAAAGAAAGCAAACATCCAGCTACTTACCCAGGCATAATGCAATTATCAAACTTCTAATCTGATATAACAACAACACGAAATCTCAAATGCCGAAGCCACAGATGTTTTTTTTTTGGAAATGAGGCTCAAATTTTGGATACCGAAAGAACGAATAGAAATGAAATGCATTACAGTAAGCTGAACGAGATGCAAACATTGGTTAGCTAAGCTTTTTAAACTGCCAACTATGTCAAATCTTCCAAAAACAGAGTTTTATTTTCAAGGACCTTTGCAAGAATCGGATTGGATTATTTCGACGCGCTGCTTATCAGAACCGAAGTTGAAGTAACTAAAAGATGGGTTGCTCTCTTCACATGTTTCACAACAACAGCAATTAATCTGAGAAAAGTGTGGAAAATTTGTCCGTTGAAAGTTTTCTGCACGGAGATTCATCTAAGGAGATTCATCTTACGACGCAGCTATCCGAAACGAGTTTTCAGCAATAACGCAAGTCAATTTCAAATAGTTTTTCAAAGCTATGCAAAAGCAAGAACATGACAGGATAGATGAATTCCAAGAACAAAGAAGTGAATGGTTTGAGAAAATATAACATTGAAGTTCCTTGAAATAGCATCGAAGTCCTTTGAAGTGGGTGGGATCCCTATGGAGATTGTACAATGCCATTTACCAGAAAACAGGGAAAAGGGAAATTATTCCATTAATCACAAAAACAACATAAAATCTCAACAAACAATTAAACAAATACAGTACTCCTAACATTATAAATACTACAAGCAATCTTCTTTTTCAGTCAAGAATTTGGAAAAACTTCCAAGAGTTGTAATGCAATTTTCTAGTATCAATTGTTTTGAAATTAGAATGCTTATGAAACAAAATGATTTATTTAATCTTTTGTCAAAAATTATACAACACTGTAAGGAATCTCTCTGTTATAGCCAAGACAATTTATGTCAGAATATTGTAAGCTTTGATCCTTAATATCCTCTATATGTGAGTGCCAAGAAAAGTTGGAACAATCATCTTTTGCCGAAATGTTGTAAACCAAACCCATTTATCTCCACTGTAAAGAGTAATATTTATCTAAAAGCTTTGTCATCAATCATTTGTTAAAGCGCTCTCAATTAATTACACCTCAATTAATTTCGCTTATTTTTGGTTATCATTATTCTTTATTAGATTGTATCGTTGTATTTGTATTTGCGCAATAAAATTTAATTAGCCAAGTTTGAAGTTGAAACAAGCATTAACACAAATCGAAAATGAGTAAACTATAAAAAGTTATCGCAGTTCAACTACAAGACTTCGTCTGCAGAAGATACTTTACAACAAAAGCTTTTGCCGAACAAACAGAAAAAAATTTAATTCTTATAATCCGATAATTAATAAGAATAAATACTTGAGAATTAAAAAATAGAAACCTAACAATTTCTGAAGTGCTTTCCTCAAAATTTGGATCTTAAGTAGTGATTGCAAAATTTAAATTGATAATATTTGATTTTTTCAAAAAAATTATTAATTTCTTCGAGTTGGAAAGTTTTTGGCGAAAACATTAACACTTTGCTACAAATTTATTTTTTTAGCAATCGTTTTCCATTGAAAAACAAAAATTTTTTTTTTCGTTTTTTCAGTATTCATTTTTTAATTTGAAAAAACTTTTTTTTCAAAAAATCTCCATTATTTTTCTTCCAAAGCTATTAATACTTGTTTAAATTAAAGGAATGACAATTATCAGTGCATGGAATGTGAAATTTCAAAATTTTAATATACAAATATTTGTTCTGGAAAAGATTGATAGTGCTAAATGAGCGCACACATAGAAACGGACATACATATACACACAAACACAGAGACGTACACGCGTGCCGATAAATAAACAGACGCAGGCACATACGTTCACAAACCTACACAAACTTACGTGAAGACACGTATGTACACGTTCCCACATACACATTTTATACATAAATAAAAACACACTCTTACACGTATATACAGACACACGACGTACACGTACAATGGACATTGTAAATGAATTGATGTTATAGCCGTTATTTATTTCGAAAAATCTTTTTCTTTTTTAAATTATTGTGGATGAAAAAGCTTGGATAATGAAAAATGGCCAAGAAATATGGAGTTAAATAAGCAAAAAGTTAAGCTTATTCAGCAACTTTTTAATTACGTCGTTGCAAACCTTAATTTGATATTATCGCCTAATACTAATTATCATTATCAGTAATAATAAGCAAAATCGACTGATTAATTATCGCGAAAATTTTTGGAATAAAACGTAATAAAATAAAAAGGAAAGACTAATTGTGAAACTATAAAGCGAAGCAAAAAAAAAAATAAAGTTAAACAGCGGGGATTAATTAATTTGTTTAGAGTATTCTTGCGAGAATTTTTCCGACAGCGGAGAGCAAACTTTAACTTTCGTACTCAAGCTATCCAGCTATTCGCATTTATAAACTAATTAGTTACAAAGAAATTTTTCATTATAAATGTTTAATTCAACAAATTATAATTCATTTATTTGTGAACTAAATTTGAACTATTGAATCTTTTTCTTAATCGAGCCTTACTGTAATATTACTAATAATAATTGCCATCCTATTTTCTAGATTATTATCTTGCAAATGCAAAAAAGAATACGTTTCTTTTAAAAGATATTTTTACGTTGTCAGCAAGTTGTTAGCTTTTCAATCAATTCTTTAATTCTGAATTTAGTCTTATTTTTACTCGTCAACTTGCCATTTTATCATCATTTTAGCGCTATATTCACATCAGCTCCAGCAATTTGTCGCTTGTTTTTGTTGTCATCTAGTTAATTAAAATTCCATATCAACTTCATTCGCATTTTACCAAATTTCGTAATACTTAATTTTGCTATTACCTAGAATTAAGCAATGTTTTTTTTTTTTTCGTTACAAGTAGCATATTTTAATAAATAATAAATTGTAAAAAGGAATGTATGAAAGGGTTAATAAAAAGACACATCATTTTATTATTCAAAGAAATCAAAATTTTTAAACAGTGTTTTTAATAGAAAAATATTGTTTTCATAGAAAAAAATGATAGAAAAAAAACAAAAGAAATATAGAAAATTTTAATAGAAAAAATAATAGATAGAAAAAAATTTTTTTTAATAGGAAAATTTTTAATTGAAAAAATAAGGTAATAGAAAAAAGTAGAAAAATAATAGAAAAATAGAAAAAATAATTTTTAATAATAGAAAAAATATATAATAAGAAAAAATTTTTTTTAATAGAAAAATAGAAAAAATACTGTTAAAAAAAATTTTTTTAATAGAAAAAATATTGTTTAATAGAAAAATATTATTCTTATTTTTGTTTTGAAAACAGGCAAAGATTCAGAATTATTTTTTTACAGTAAGATAATGAATAGTTAAGTTAAATTAATCGTAATCGGATAAATAATCGTCAGTATTGTAAATGGGTAAAAATAATTTAGAGAACAAAAGAAGCAAACTTTCATTCTTTCAAGCCATGTTATCAAAGTAGTATAAGTCAAAAAATGGTAACTTATGGATTTGTTTTAAGGCACTACAAAGTGAGAATGAGAAACGGAAGATGAGAAATTTTAATCAAATAGTAATCATACAGAACTAGACAATAGCAACATTTTGCCATCAATAAATATAAAATTTATCCATTCTTTCACAAATAACACGCAATGTTCTATCAAAGTTCTGAAATTATTCCAAATCTCATATGTTTCAAAATTATTATTTTTATTATTATCGAGAAAAGTCACATTTGCAATATAGAAAATTTAGCCAAATTGTTACAAATTGATTTATTATTATATTATCCAAATTTTATTCGATGATAAAAATAAGATTTATAGAAAAAAATGTCAACTTTAGATTTTTTTTTTCATAGCTTACGCGTTCTCTTTTATGATTGTTTCATTCTATGACCTCAATTTGTAAATTTGTTTTAAAGTGTTAGACTCTTTGATGTTCCGTATCTTGTATACTGTTACAGCTTATTTTCATTCTTTATTTTTTAATACGCTCATCCTTTGCTCTCATATATATTCCTTTAGTAATTTTCATTCTTTATGATTTGATAGGCCATTGAATTGCTTTGTTTGGTTTTCTCAAATAAAATTCCTTCAACTATGTTATTGCTATTGCAATTCATCCCTTTTGCTACAAGCAAACTCTTCTTCGTCTGCAATCTACAAACAAAACAAATTTTTCATGGCATATTTTCGGAAGGAAGGTATCTTCTGTAAAAAAATTATGCTACTACAATTACGGTTTCTATAATAATAATAATAATGCGATAATGATGATAATAGTAACAATGATAGAAATAATAATAATTATAATCGTGCATGACAAAGCAGAAACATGATAACTATAGAAAATTAACATTAAATAAATAATGATAATGCTTCAACGACAATCATAACAGCAATGATGAAAACGCAACAAAGAAAACTATTGTTATTTACGAATATATTTTTTTCAAAACTACAAATCACGTATGAAACTAAAAAAACTTTTCATCTCCCTGCCTATTTTCTCTACCTTTCCCTCGCTTTTGTACTTAATTCATTTATTTGTGGAAGAAAAGGAGAAGAGAAAAAGGCTTAAAGCATTTTAAAGATGTTGTGGTTCGAGCTATTGGTTTTAGATTTTGGCCTGAAGAATCCTAAAAGCATATGCTTATATTTTATGGGCTTTTCTTCTTTCTTGATCCTTTTCTTTTGGAAAGAAGAAGAGAAAGCGGAAGAAAGGCCAAATCTTCAGCCAAATCCAACTTTATTTCTCCAATCTCTTCACATTATTTAAGTGAATGATATAACAAAATTTATATTGGCCTGTTATTTGTTTAGTGGATGCTTTTTTTTAGAAAAGGATATCAAAAAAAAAAAAACAAAAACAACAGAAAGGACAGAAAGAACTTTGCTGATTAAATGACTGATATATTTTATCAGACCATCAAAAATGAGAAAGACAGGAAAAGAAGTTAAAAAATATTTCTATTTTTTTATAACAACAAAAATGGTTCTTAACATATTTTCAAAGTTAAATAATGCTAATGAAAGATTATCTTATTAAATGTGCTAATTGGGCTTTGACAATCACGTAACACGTATGGAAAGTGAAAAGTATCCAAATCCATTAAATCACGTATGAA
>JARVGP010000258.1:46742-57551 GCA_029876185.1 Mansonella ozzardi | reverse complement strand
TTTTTTTTTTTTTTTTTTTTTACATGAATAATCTTTTCTCGATAATTCAACGAAATTACTGCGTGCCAACAAATAGAGAGTTTTTGCGAAATTACTAAATGGAAAATGAAAAAATTAAAATTATCTTCCAAGTACCTTTGTAATGATTTCCTGCAGATCGTTCATTACTTCAGCCGAATTTGCTTTCAAATAATTCAGTAAAAATGGGAGCACAAAGATTAGAGTAAAGTGGCGCATATTCTGTAAAGAATACTTGTTGTTTCACTTTGATAATGAGATATAAACATTAGCGCCTTGTTGCATAAGCATTATTACTGTTTATTGGAATTTTGTTATGAATTGAGGATATTTATCCGATTCTAAGCAAGGATACGAAGACTTAATATGAGTATAAAAAAGTGAAATTGGACATTTTTTAGCTCTTAACTAATCGATTGCTAAAGGAGAGTGACAAGGACATATCAAATCATGCAAATGGAGGTGAACAATCGGCAATCGCTTCAATTCAATGTGTCCTAAATTAAACGCGCTCTCTGTCACTGTAAATGTAGTAATTCGAAGAAAAACTGGTTTATCCTTTTTCTTCCTTCCCAGGATCCACTAACTACTTTTTCCTCAAGCAAGGATCATTCGGCGGACGAGTCATTTTTGTTTTTTTTTTTTTTGATGGTAACAATGATTTGTGCACACATTTTCGCAAAAATGGTTTTTAGTCTAAAAAATCTAAAAAAAAAGGGTGAAAATGATTAATGCTGTGTGAATAGACGAAACACATTAGACTGAGACTAAGAAATGTTATATGAATAGACGAAATATTGATAATGTTGGCAATTAGCTAATTAGTGAGTATTCATAACCGAAGCGACATGGTATCTTATAGGAACTTATGAAATTTATTGCGCATTAATTCGAATTTTTGAGAAATTCGAATGATTATCGATATGTCACAAAAATTTAGCACTTTTTCTCCAGCTCTTATATTATACCTGGCATTTATTAATCTATCGGTTCTGCTTTAGCCCTGTTAGATAAAGGCTCTTACTCAATTCTTGCTCAAAGTTGCTTGAAAGGTTGCGCATTTGACTCCATTTACTTATTAAATCTGTTTTTGTCGAACAATAAATAAATGCCATTAAATGTTTTTAAAGGTTACGGTTTTGTAGTTATTGTTTTTTGGCAAAGCAGAATATGCCAATGAAATCAATAATGAAACCATTCAACTCCTGGATGACTATTCAGTATCAGCAATGAAATTGCAGAATTACAAATGTGTAAAGTGAACATATTTCATATTAAATATTTCCCCTAATCTTACACTGTGTTTTGCATGCTTTTGTTTCTTTTCGGTATATTACATACAACACTGTCTGAAAATGCTGAAAATAAATTAAATTTTGAAATTAAACTGTTGAGAGATAAAAGTTAACAAAAAAATAACATTACTGGTACAGTCATTGTATTGTCATTATTGTGACATTTCTGTGACAGAAATTTTTTTTTCTCAGCTAACATCATTGTAAATTTCAAAAATTGATACTTACATTGTCATTTGCTTAACAATTACGAGTTCATAAGAACTGAAGGAGAAGACTATTGACAATTATGATATAAAAGAGGCGTAAAAAATTTGGTTGAGTTGAAGGTCACAGATCACTCAACTTTTGTTAAAAACAAGAAGTTTCATCATAAAATATCTCTCTTTTAAGAATAAAATAATGCTCACCAGTTTATATTAATTTCTAGTCAACGCTGTGCCAATACATTTTAGAATATTTCGTAGATTTTGTAATGTTTGGATTTCTTTTTTGAGCATTTACAATGCTTTCATTATTTTGTTTACTTTGTTTACTTTTTTTCAACAACCAACAGCATCGATGGCTAATATTTACTGTTATGAAATTAGGCAAACATAATTTGTTTTTTCAAATGCTCGCTGAGCAAATTGATAAAGACGCGCTATGTTTTGCTAAATTAACTCTTTTTTAATGAAATTTCTTCGGAACTTGTAGAAACAAATAGAAATTCTATAGTTCGGTTTTTTGCAACTTTATTATTATTTTTCAGAATTTACTTTTACAACAATCTTGCATTAATGATTGAAAATTGATGTCTTAATTCTTGATTGATATAGAACTAACTATTAACTGTTAAAACTAGCAATTGAGACTAGTTCAAAAAAACAAATCATAAAATGGCAGAGTATATCAACTAGATTCGCTCACTAAGTGACAAATCAGAGAAATTTATGAATGATTGTATAGGTATTTTGCCTTGAGAAGTTTAAAGATCCCGTAATTCTTTCAATACAATGGAAGTTTCCATGATTCCGTGATGATTCAGCCAAAATTTAAATCTTTCTTTCAAGCAAAAAGTGAAGCAGCAATTCACACTGTTAAAATAATCTTTATTCCCATGCAGTGCAGTTCATCTCTTCTATTCTCATTTCTATTTTTTTGTTCCTATTTTTTTTGAATTGTATCGATTAAAATATATTACACAATAAGTATATAGATTTAATTGTATTTTTAATTTTGAAAATTTTGCATTCGAAATATCAATAAGAATAAATATCGATGCAAAATGCAAAAAAGCGCAAATTATGTGCGCCGACACTTTTGCTTGTTGTCTAAAGCATTTTTTAATGTTTACTGATTACTGATTGATCGCCGATTATTCTGGCACAGTGGAAGTACATTGGTGTCTTTCCTTTTTTCTTATATAATAGTAAAAATAAAAGTCAGGCTGATAATATATGAAGAAAATATATGCAATCACTTTACTTTTGGTATGCACTATTCTGACTGAAGTGCTCGGAAGATCTGATGAAAAACTCGTTTATGTGCAAGCGATCTGGAGACATGGTGATCGAGCACCAAACCGATTACCCTATCCCAATGATAAATACAACGAGACAGCGTGGCCAAGAGGATGGGGACAATTAACAAATGTAAGAATTTTATGGAAAGTTTATCCGGCTTTAATTGTCAACAATATCTTTTTCTTTGTAATCGGCGCAATCATGAAACGAATCATTTAATTTTCTGATTTTCAGAAAAATGCGATCCTTGTAAAAAGATTTTGTGAAAATCTTATCGCCTTCTTCTTGTCTGAGCTAAAAATAGTTAAGATCATCAGAGAAAGTAGTATTTTATGTATGTTTAAGATTGGAATAATGCAGATGTACGAACTTGGACAGTTCTTTCGACGGAGATACGCTTCATTCGTTACAAATTTCAACAAAGAAGATGTGAGTTCTCGTTGTTTACCGTGGCAGTTCAAGATGAGGAACTATTTTTAAAATGAAAGCAAAGTCTCGAGAAATTGTACCGCGAATGTCAGCGAGTTTTCAAGTCTTACTCTTCACATGAAAAAGAACAAGAGTGCTGCAACTTTATTTTTTTCTCAAATTTTAGAGCAAAATATTAGCAGTTATGCTTTTATTAATCATATTCTTTGGTGAAGAAATTATTCGTCTTTCTTTTTCTTGAAATTGAAGTATTTCGAGTGCTTACTGCGAGCATAAAACATTTCCGTCACATTATAAAGACAAATAACTGTTACTTTTGATGAGTGAATAAATTGATATTTAACATGACAGATATTGAAGATATTTTAAAAAGATAAATAGGGACTACTAGTTTACATCACTAATGAAGTTATTAATGCAGTTATTGATTAGTAATTAATGAAGTTTTATTGTTGAAACAGTGAGTTATTATTTCTTCATTCAGAATAATTAATTTTTTCACTGTTCTAGGTGAGTTTGGTATCATCGAAATCGTTTCGTGCTATCGTCAGCGGATTAGCTGTGCTACGAGGTTTCTTTCCAGCGAATGACCAAGAAATATGGCTAGACAATGAACAGTGGCAACCACTACCATTTCAAGTGGAAACAACAAATGCTGTAAGTTTTGCACTGTTTTTTGGCTCGATAGAAATGCTTTCTCCTTTCGTTTAAAGTATTTGTTAATATCAATTGCTGCTTCACGCAATTCAAGATGTAGTTAATCATTACTGTAATGGCAAGCGAGTACTTTTTATTATATATAATCGCATTAAGTTTAAAATTAATACTAAAACAGATAAATATATAATCAAATTTAAAAATATTTTCTCTTCCTTTCGAGCTATCGCAAATAAAAAATATGTTACGACATTTCGGCATATCTACGACAATTTCGAACAATCTTTAGTCATCAGACAATTTCGTTTTTTTTGTTCATTTCTTTCTAATATCTAGTTTCAATAATTGCTTCTATAAGGACAAATGAGTTATCTTTATTTAGATTTAGAAAATGCTTCTGAAACCCAATTAATTAAGATAATATTTTAATTTCAGATGTTAAAACCAAGTAATTTCAATTGTCGAACATATGATCTGGAGAATGAAAATGAGAATGAAGCATTAGTTAGAAACATAAGTATGCAATATGCTGATTTCTTTGATTTTCTTGCAAACGTTACCGGATATGAGAAGATAAATTTCAAAAAGGCTACTTCACTATACAATATTCAAAGAGAGGTTTGTTTTTTCTCTAAGGACATTTTCAGAAGTATTAATAAAATATGAAAAAATATTTATCAAATGTTGAATACTTACGCAACTGAATGAAGAAATTGGGTGAGAAAATAACTTCCAGATTATCCCAGTGATTGCGCAAAGTATTTGTTAGCAATATTATTATCTAAGAAATCATTTTTAGATGGATCACAATATGACTCAGCCACCATGGGTATACAGAATTTGGCCTCAGTTTAACAATAAGACGACAATAGGAATAATAAGCAGTTTAAAGAGAATTCGTCATATCTCTTTATTTAATTCAGCAAAAAAAGCTCAACTTCGCGGCGGTTTGTTGATGCAAGATTGGATTAATCGAGCCAAAAATGTGTCATTAGGATTACCGATTACTCCACGTAAAATCAAGCTTCATTCTGCTGTATGTTTTGTTTTTTCTTTGAATTTTATTTTTTTTTTTTAAAGTGATTAATCATTATTCAGACACTTCCTTTGCTCAGCTATTGCGAAAAAATGAAGTCATCAATGAATAAACGATCAGTGACAAATAATCAATTAATTATCAATCAGTCAAGCAAATCTTTGTTTATCTAACAATTCCAAATGAAAAATACTTTTCAGCATGAAGGCACGATGTCGGCGCTGATGTATGCTTTAGGCGTTGGCAATGGTTTGCTTGTCCCATATGCTTCATGCGTCATGATGGAAATATACAAAACAACGAATGATCATACAACAATTAGAGTTTGTAGGAAGAATAATGTTTTTAAGAGAAATAAAATAAGAAAGCCGCTTATCAATTACCAAGCTGTGATAATATATTAGAGAGAATTAAGTTTATTTGTTTCTAAAAGTAAACATCCATGTTAGAAGATAATAACTATCGCGGCCTCCTTAGTACATTTGTATATGACATTTTTATTAAATTTATTTTTCTCAAATGAGATGATGGAAATTTTCTTTCAATACTAAGTTATCGAAACTTTATAGCTTTTCTACAAGAATGGAACTACAGTATATCAGTTACCACTCCCCGGTTGCTCTTCAGATGATAACTGCACAATCGCGCAAGTGGAAAAAGCGGCTTTTGCAAACAGTGTTCGAAATCTGCAACAATTAGACGCGGTAAGTTTTTTTATAAGCTAAGTTGAGATTGGTAACTTGAAGTTTCGTTTGACTGTTTCAACTTTTGTTTTTCTTTCACTAAGGTTTCCCTCATTTCTTTAAATGTGATTTTAAATTCTTCAAGTAAAAAGATTGCTGTTTATTGACGCAAAGACTGGTTCCATTGGTCTTGTATCTTTAACAATAAAACACTTTCGAAAAATGGAAAAAATAATTGACTAAAGAAGCATTTCTCCTTAAAATCGGATAAATGACAAAGTTCTTCAATAGCTAAATGGATATTTTAGAACAGTTGTCACGTTTAATAGTCCACATTCAAAAAAATGTTGAAATCATAACTTATGATGTTTATTAAAAGAAATTAAGATTGCACGTAATCCACAGTTTTGAAAACACGGAAATCTATCATTTGATTTTATGCTTTTCTGTAAATGATTGATGGATCATGTTGCATTTTAATCGTAATAATTTAATGTATTATTTAAATTCATTTCAAAACCACTCCCGTTAATAAGTATAGATTACGTAGCAATGCTGAACTGGGATACATCGGACATTTCCATTTTTTTGTATAACGAGCATAAAATGATAAGTATTTATTGGAAATAGTGATTTGATGATTGGGTAAAATAAAAAGATTGCAGATGTGTAATTCGATCGGATCTGCAAAAAGCGGCGCAATTTTTTCAACATTCAATTGCTTGAATATTCCACCAGTTACGGTAATGTTTTATCTCATTTACCAAATATTTATCACTATGTTTTGAATATTTCATTGATTTTTATATGAACTGTTATTCGTCGTTGAATCAAAGCAAATCTGCTAATAAATGATGGCCATTAAGAATTGAAAAATTAATTACGCTTTTCATTGGAGTCTTCCCGAAATACCATATTTGTAGAAATATTCACATACTATCTCTCTTAATTTTTCGTATCAGAAAGTTTTTATGATAGTTTCATTGACTAGAGCAAAATGCGATTAATGCTAAGCTCGTCGAGGAATAATTTTGAGAATTTTCAATTGAAACTCTGAATGTGCATTGTGACATAATATAAATACGAAACCAAAAGATCTGCAAAACTAATCTTGAACTCCATTGCGATTCGGGCGGCAGTAATCTTCCGCCATTTCCATTTCTTATTCATGGTTCATATCCAAAATTCCAAGAGAAAGTAATACAAAAGGAATGAATAACATTAATCAAGTATTAATTTATTTGAGTAATCGGATATAAATCATTAAAATTGACTAGCTGAAAAAAGTGAATCAAAAAATTAAGATTTAGTAAACAGAAATGGCAGAAAGTGTCTATTCTTTGAAACTGCTTCAGAAGATATCGGTAATCTTGGTACAGAAGAAATCTTGGTACTAATCACATCCATCGAATAATTTCAGAAATTGGAGTTCCTCGGCAGATTTGATACTAACAAACTATTGCAGTTGTCAGGATGATATAAACATTGACAATAGTGTAAGAAAATTCTGGACCTAAAAGTAGTTTAGAATTCATCAGTTCAGAATGGAAGCAATGGAAGCAATTCGTAAGTTCAAAAATCACAGTGCTTGCTTTTAGCTAATACTGAAGCGAAAGTCTTGACATTAAAACTTTAAAAAAAAAGTTGTCATAGTCCTGAAAAATAAGCCGTAAGAAAATAATGCGTCAAAATTCCGACATCTTCTGGTCTTTCTCTGCAGGTGCATATGAGATATGGATGACTTACGAGCATACATGAAAGTCTGTTATAATGTATCTGAAAAGCTTCAGAGAGTCGAAACAGTAATTTATTTTTAACTGAGTTATTTCATTCCTCAAGCCGAACACACTGACATTAATAAAAATATATATTCCTGAATTTCGTCTACTTTAGCTCTCCTATGCTGGCGATTCCACAAATAGAAGGAATTAACACTGCTCTTTTGTCGGCTTGAGCGCCTTAATATACCATTTCTTAAAGTGAAGGATCTATTCTGATAAAATATCACTTTCTAGAGCACTTCTCAAGTGGAACACGTAGAAAAGCCTTAGGATCCTCTATCCTGGACACGTGCCCTTCCTAGCGTAACTGCGTCCTCAACAAGTATGGTTTCAGTGCTGGTGATAGTTGCTATTAAAGGACTGTTACCACTTCTAACATAACCAATGTAGATGGTCAGTTTGACGTTCAGCACTAGGCATTATGCATGTATGACAAATATCACGAATGCGTCTTTGGCGCACTAGGATATAGTTGATGAAATGACCATATTTGAATCGAAGATGTATCCAGGTTATCTTCAAGCTGTCTTTCTGCTGAAAGATTGTGTTTGTGATGGTGAGTATTGTTCTGTACAGTATTCTAGAAGGACCAATGCCATTCCATTGTAGTTTCGCTTCGTACGCTTTTCTAGGCTGCAAAGTCAAGACCTATTCGAGCGTTAAAGTCGCGAAGGATTGTAATTTTGTTTGCAGGAACTTTTTGAGTAAAGCGACGCAGGTTAGTGTAAAATGTTTTTTTTGCAGGGTCAACTTGTAGAGTGAGCTGAAGAAAACGGCATGTTTATTTTGAATTGGAAGGCGCAAAGTGATAATGGATCGGAATTCCTTGTTAGCAAATTATCAAGTTTAAATGCGATACATTTTTGATCATGAAGCTAACTCCCGAGAAATGTCATTTAATTTAACTTTGCCTGATCACAGTGTATAACCGGTACTAAGTTCTACCAGACTACTTTGCTTGTGCAGGTGAACTTCGCTAAGAATGAGTATTGTCGAGAAAATTTTCTCGTGGCACAGTCGAATCTCAAACTTGAATAATTAAACCGTTTATTAGAGAAACTGGATAACGCGAGATTTACATGACAATTACAAATATCGCTTTAATAAAGCAAATTTAATGGTGAAATTATGAAAATAATAAAAAGGAGATAACAAGGAAATTTTAAATAACTGGGACGTAGAATAAACCAGTCGTTAATATGAAAAGATATAAAGGATAGAAGAAGAAGAAGGATTGATAGCATAAATAAATAGCAACCGAGGATTGGAGTCGAAGAAAAGCTAGTCGTCAGAGAGCTGAGTTAAAAATAACTAAAACTCATAAGAAAGCGAAATTATTTATAAAGGTAGGCATGATTTAAACAGCATAATACATTACATGTAAGCATAATCTTCAAACAAAGAATCTTAGAACATAGTCACACAATGAAAAAGAGGATAAACGTATCATCACTTCATACAACATAACGAAACAACCTTTGTGTGAGAATCCTTTGTCTGGAAATATTCTTAACAACTATTCATTTTGCAGAGTTCTATAGGATTAGATTTTATTTTATTTCTTCCCATGGCCTTAGGCACTATAGTCGCAAAGATGACAATTGCAACACGAGCAGTTATAGTTGTATCCAATATATCCTCACTATAGTCGACACTTAATCCAATTAAATTTTCTGGTATTCGGTTGTTCCGACAAATATATCGATGTTAAGTCATGATTCGGAAGCAATTAGAGCAGAACGACGACTGTCTTTTACGTTAAGTAGCGTTCTGATGTTTCAACAAGCAAGTGTTAATTTAGAAACACTTTTAGAGACAGATGCCTTTGATCCATTTTTTCTTTAACCACAAATAAAAGCATGTTCGTTGAGCATTGGCTAGTCCATCTGATAATGATGAACTTTCTGGTCATCTTTTCTAGGCCCATCATCATTTGCAGCTAATAGTACTCTCTTTGAATAAGGTTGCTTGGTCATCCAGGATTTTGCCGAATAAAACTATCATCTTTCGGTCGTTTCATCTTCGTCTATTGCTACAGAGCTAATCGAGTTCCATCTGCACGAGTTGGAATAAGAACTGTTCACTTCTAGGATGATTGCCCGAAAGCTAACAGACACAAACTGCCTATGGATTATGATGTTAGAGAATATCGTATGTGAAATGAAAAAAAGTTATCCAATTAATTTATTCTAAAATATAAAAGTGACATGACTGTAATTAGATTACTTGTATGAGTTTTGATAGAATACTAGAAAATTCAAATATTTAATGCCATTTGCTTTTTGTAAATTGCATAGTATGCATAGAAAAAATCAATTTCCTGAAGTTAATCATATCATACAAAATTTTAACATAATTGTTTCGAAATTTTTTAATTCAATCACGCTTTACGACAAAAAGAATACAAAAATTTCTTGCATGTTTTTTTTTTTTAAACGGCGGCTCTTACGTTTATTAGCTTACTGACATATATATGTTTTATTTGTCAAACGGATGTTCGATTATTTTCTTGAATATTAGTGAGTGATATATCTTTTTAAGAATCTGTCAAACATTTATGTGAAAACAGTGAAATTTATTACCATCATATCCGGCGGTGATTAGAGAAAAAACTTTTACATTGATAATTTAACAGATTGCTAAAAGTTTGATCATTTATTTTAATGTTTACTGAATTTGGAGAGCACTTTGGAAAGCACTTATATAGTGCTGTTTATTTTCATCATTATTATCTAGGCACATTAAATATTGTGTTCGATGAATTCAGCAAAAAGCATTTCAAGTTTGTAAAATCAAAAGCATCAGTATCATCTATCGTATGTCGTATAGATCACTAATGTTGATGTTTCTATGGATATCAAATGTACATGCTTCCCATGATTTCTCGTATAATTAATCATACTCGAGTTTGTATTGATCACTTCAATTCATGTTAGTATAAAGTCAACAGCTAGCATCATTACAGTATTTTATCTGGCAACAAATTAAACATAATTCAACATTTGCATTCTTTGCATGGATACAACTCATCTTTGTTTCAGCAGAAAAATTCCAATGCAAATACTGCAGAGATTTTCTGAAATTTAGCATAATAGATAGGTGTGATTAAAAAACAAAGAGATGATCGGATATACATTCTGAATAAAAAGCCATGTCTAAGATAGAATTTTCATTACATCAAAATTATAATTCATCGACTGTTTTTTAATCCCAATACAACACTGCTATTGACTGCTGCCATTCATGCAGTACGCACAAGCACTAACTAAGCATAACATTCAATGCTTTCGTAAAATGTGAATTTAGATTTGTACGCACCGAAAACGTGAATTTAGATTTATACGTACCGAAAACGTGAATTTAGATTTATACGTACCGAAAACGTGAATTTAGATTTATACGTAC
>JARVGP010000258.1:0-46734 GCA_029876185.1 Mansonella ozzardi | reverse complement strand
ACCGAAAACGTGAATTTAGATTTATACGTACCGAAAACGTGAATTTAGATTTATACGTACCGAAAACGTGAATTTAGATTTATACGTACCGAAAACGTGAATTTAGATTTATACGTACCGAAAACGTGAATTTAGATTTATACGTACCGAAAACGTGAATTTAGATTTATTTGTACATACCATGTTACCCGAATTTTGCGACTCGTCCTGTTGTGTGCTTTTTCTGCTGCGGCTGGTAGGTAATATGATAGCTGATACTATAGTAGTAAATAGGTAATACAGTAGTAGATATGGTAGTAAATAGGTAATATAGTAGTGAATATGGTGATAACAAAATTGGAGTTGTACAGATATTGTTTCAATAGGGCAAGATAGGATGTTATCGCAGTCATTATTACATCCCAAAACAATAATATTATGAGTTACAGAATTTTGGATAGTTTGCAATAAAGTTGAGCCATAATATTTCTGATTGTTGTACATATATGCGTTGAGCACAACAACTTTTTGTTGCCATGTGCTAAATTTAATGATATTCCTTTTTCTTTACTTCAGATTTACCTTTGCTCCACAGTAAATCTATCATAATTAACATTGGTGATATATGAAGTTTTGGACTTCTGAACACGTTTTTGAGTAAGTTTTAATAGTTTCAATTTATTTATTTCTCTTCGTTATTTTTTTTTTTTAATAATGTGTTTTAATGTTTTAATAACATGGCAGTATAGTTTGTTCTCTTCATTGTTGGCATTACATTAGGATATATTTTATCTTGCCATAACTCATTCACTGTTTACAAGTTCTTGAAAATTATAAGGTGTTTTGTGGTTTGTTTTAGCCATCCCTGGGATACTGTGATTCATGCAGCATGGCGCAAGTATCCGAATCCAATGAATTGTGCTATTAGTGGAATCGATGTTCTTGGACATCAGCCCCTTGTTGATGGTTCATTACAGTCTGAACGTATTATTGAGAGTCATTTTCCGATTCCTACTTGGGTAACAAAGGTATGCATTTGTTTGTTTCAACCTTTTTTTCAGCTTTTTTCAGTGATACCTGAAATGTCTGTTTCAGTTCTAGTTTGAACAAGAAAGGGAATGAATTTTAGCTAACTTCTTATCTCATCATTTTTAACGTGACATTTTCATGTTTTATACTAATTACCAATTTACTGTTTTATCTCTGTAGCTGACGGGTTTTTCTGGAACTCAGTATTCTTATGAAGTGACGCAAATTAATCCGACAAAGAAGGAGATGATTTTAATCACAAGAAATGTAAGTTTATGTAGATTTCAAGTAATCTTGCAAATAAATATTTTATGACGATTTTTTCGCTAAGTTAGAACTTATTTTCTTCCACCGCACTTTTTTCCTGTACTTTTTTATCTTAGGATTTTGAAAAATTGATAAGAAAGTTCCAGTTTGGAGTATTAACTTTGTATGAAGTATGTGCCGATCATTTCGTATGAATATATGAAAGTTATGTAATATATTTTGTTCATTAAGGAAAAATTTTCAGATGAATGCAGGGCGTTTTCTACGTGTCGATGAACGATTATTATATAAACCAGATCCTTATAATCAAGACAGGTATTTCTTGTAGTCCATTATTCATTTTTTGTTTATTTTTAATCAGCAGTAGCGGCAGCAACAGCAGAAAGTGATAAAGTTAAATCTTGAGATGATTGCAGGACGATATTACAACAGGAAGCTGTTGTCAATGTTGATTTGCCAGCATTTGCAGATTATTGCGAAAAAATGTTTCTAAATATATATGAAACGAATGCCGAAAAGGTACCTTACTGTAAAGTTTATGTGTATTTTTTTGCTAGCATTGTCTTGCTGTAAGATTTAACAGATAGCTCCTACGTTTGATTTAATAAATGCTATATATATATATATATATATATGTATAAAGAAATAGCGACATAACCGAACAGCATCTTTAAAAGTTATAGAAGAAATCAGCTGAGTAATAACTTATTGTTCAAGGGTCGGAAAGGACTGGAATGGGTAATTGATCAGTTCAACAGTTCATCTAGGTCGAATTCAAATGCTGAGAAGTCATCATCGCAAGGATTCTCAGATCCAAAGCTTATTCTCAGTTCATTGCATCCTGCAGCGCAACAACCAAATTTCCTTTCTTAACAAACTCAGTATTATTGCGAGTGGTTTTTAAGCTCTCGCAGAATATTAATATGTATCATCTCTGAGTTTTTTGCATCTTTGTTTACTTGATCAGTGATTAATATGTCGATTTATTCAATTTTGAGATTTTTTAAGCAGTAGTCAGGTGATACAGTAGGACAGTTAAATGTCATGTAAAATTTGTTAAGGCCCATTTATCTCACATTTCTCAATATTACTAACTTCAGTCGGTGCATGCTGCTAGATATCTTATTCAAGGAATTATTCTTTTTACATATTTTTTGTCGCCTTACCATGAAATTGCGATGTAACTTTTAGTTCCTGGAACATTATATCAATACAGTTTGTCAATTTTTGATTAAAAGAACCTTTTAATATTTGGAAATGTGCTGCAGAAGGAGTCACTCAAACTGTGATACTTAATTGATCGTTAGATATACGTTAGCTATACATTCTGCATCCTGTATGTTTGCTATCGAGCAAATATATTGAAATTTATTAGTCATAGTTTTTCGTTCGATAAAATAACTAGAGTATTGTAACGACTTGTGCGAGCTATTTATGTATTATAGCACAGATTGAACTTACTATGGTTATGAAGGGTTGAAAATTGTCAAATATGTTGGAGAGATGACCAGTAGAAGAATTATTAATGTAATTTGAATGGTCTCGTGAATTCCTTACTGTAGTAGTTCATACAGAGCGTCTTAGTTCTTAACTACAATTTTTCTCGATTGATGTTTCAGTTTTTACTTGTATAAATACACCATAATTGAACTCATATAAAGTGTACATACGTTGCGTATGTATATAAGTTGCGCATTCTACATACTGTAATTTGTCCGGCCGTTATATTTGTACTGTAAGTCCTTTCTAAAATTAATAGATATAATTCTGGGTCCTTCGCTTTTCTTGTACCTTTTTTCTGTTTTGTTAAAGAAATCAAAGGCTAGTTCGTGGAGTTCATGAAGTATTGGAAATCTCCTCTCAGGCTCTCATTTTATCCATAGTCGGAAACGTTACTGATAAGCACTGCATAAGTATAATATGTAAAATTAGCTGATATTATGCTTGAAAGTGGTTTAAATTTGTAAAATCTAGCGTGATATTGTAGATAAGAGAAAAACACTATTAATGGACAATGGAAAGATTGAGGCTCTCAGATGGCATAGAAAATATACCGTTTTTACGTGTACAGTCCCACTGCGATGCGCTATTCCTCTATATGCAGCACTTACACAGTGTTTGTTTTTTTTTTTAATCAATTTAATTTTGTAACATTTTACTTTTTTTTTAAAAAAATACATTAAAAATGTTATTAATCTTTTCATTTTTTCTCCGTCAAATATTTTTGGTCAGATTTCTCGTACGAAAGAAGATAGTAGATAATGCCAATTTAGAGTAGGGGATCTTTGATAACTGAAGTTTGTTTTTCTTTATAAATTATATTTCACAATTATATTATTTTCAGTTCTCTTTTCAGACAAATCGTTTTCTGGATGTTATTATTCAAAGTAATGGAGATTATGCGACATCGGCTCATCGTCTTATATTGGCTGCTTATAGCAAACATTTGGATGCAGCTCTATGTAGTGTTCAAGATTCTGCAGTTATAACTCTAAACATTGACCCAAAAATTACAGGTAGACTACCGTTGTTATCTCTATTACAAATATTTCCTTAAGCAACATATATCTCTATTACAAATATTTCCTTAAGCAACATATATTATAAAATTTATTATTAAAATTTATTTTCAAATATTAACTTTAATTTTTAGTCATGAGATCATAGTTGTCTGTTGGTAATAAATTCGCATTTAAGGTGTGGAAATGGATGATCTTCGAACATTAGTGAAATATATGTATACTGGACGTTGTAGCAATCGATCTCAAGACAGGACTCTTTCTGTTGCATATGCACTTGGTTGTGATTCCTTAATTAGATTACTGGAAAGTGAAGAAGCTCGAATTTACCACAGTGTTGAATTGGAAAATCGAGATCATGCTCGGGAACTGTTGCAAGCAATTCATCGTTTCAAAACTCAAGGGAAATTTATAGATTGTATCGTGAGTAGTCAGGTTAATATTTTTTTTTATACTGGTCAGTATTATACGACTTTTATTGTTTATGAAAATTTCTCCAATTGTGTTGGGAATTTTTTTCCTTGAAATAATAAGGAAGCAGATAGAAAAGTTATTTTAGTTATTAGTAAAATGAATTCACTGATATAATTGCAAATTCCTTTAACAATGCTGTTTGTACAGCCAAACTTTTTAGAGGTTGATATCGATATTTTATTTATTTTTTTATTTTTAGAACAGAATGATTCTTCGATGTCATCGTTTGATGCTTTGTGCATTCAGTACTCATTTCGAAAATGCGCTTGCCTCTACCGAGAAAAGTGCCGTTGTTACTGTTGATATCGATCCTCGAATTACGGGTGTAAGTAGGTATGGCAGGCTTGTTATCAAGACGTTATCATATCTTTCTGATTTAAATATAAGCAATATTTTATAGCATCCAAACATTGAAAATGCGAGTGTTATTGATGTTTTTATTTTGTTGCCTGATGTATTATTGAATTCTTTTCTACACTTTTACCTACAAAAATAAAAACTTTTTTAGTATGGATTTGAAGAATATAGTCGATTTTTTGTACAGCGGATCAGTTCGGACTGCATCGAGGCGTCATAAAATATTGCGACAAGCTGCTATTGCTTTGGGTGTGGCTAAATTAGTTGATGCTATTGATGAAGAATTAATTGCTTCCGAAACAGATCGTTCATATTGTGCTGGTAACATACTATGCTTTTGTTACTCGCTATATTCTAGAAGTTTTCAGTTGATTTTAAAAACTTTAAATTTGCTCATTTAAAGGAGTGCTTCGTTCGAGATATCAAAACAATGCAGATTTTAGATGATCATGATAAAATGCTGCTGACAAACACAATTTATGGGTCTTCGGGTCCTACAGATAATAGAAATTTAATTGGAAATTGCGAATCTGATATTTCTGTTGTAAACAATTCAATCTTCGAGGTTGAAGATGACAGCGTTCCGGCGGAAACCAGTGCTGAAGATCTTATGGAAGAAGCTTCTAATTATATAGACAAAGGTATAAATGAACTAAAATTTCTTTTCAAAGTGACTTTTTTATGAAGTTTTTCATTTTGTGACTTTTGCGTATAATGTTACAGATCTTTACAGAAGCTCCAGAAATCTGTTAATGGAAGTGATCACCTTAACAGATTCACTCAACCAGGATCCTACTTTTTAATATATTCAAGTTTAAAGCTCTTTTTAATATTCAGTTTTAAAATTCTTCTCTTGCATGTTCAGATCAAGACTGAAAAATAGTTATTTAAAGGTACTAATGAAAATTATGAAATCGGTTAACTTTATTGGTGTCAAATAAGAATTTGTTTAGATGAAATACAGATGGCAGAAGATGATATGAAGCAAAGCGGAATGGCTGTTGCGAAGGCTGCAAATGATTACATGTGTATTTATGAAAAATTTGTTGCTGGACCAAGCCGTGGTCGTAAGGGTGGTACATATGGACACAAACGGTTCATGTTACAATTGAAAAAAGATCGAAAGCTTTCTCGTAAGTTATTTTAGCATATGTTAATACTAATATTAATACATGTACTGGGATGTGTTACTTAATTTTTGGTTGTCGTGCAATGATACATTTTATCAATATGTTGTTGATTATTGATCGATTGGAAAAATTTTTGAAAGTGAATTCTTGTCGGTTTTGTTTAATACTTTTATTATCGAAAGTAGACATTAACGAGCAATTTGATTCAGACATGGAAGAATCAGCTAATTTTGATGCTGTGCAGAATGATACTTTTGAACCTGCCTCTGCAGTAATAGTGACGCATACTCCATCTACCAAAAAGTGTCATTTGTTGGATAGTTTTGGTTATGGTTTACCTGAAATTAATGCGTCCAAAGATGTCACTGTTCCTTTATTGGTTGGTGATCAAGAGGTGTGTGCATGTTTTTTTTTTTTTTTATTTTTATGTTCCTTATAAATTTTGATAAGTCAGAATAATCAGAATGATTGTATTGTCTAATTATCGTAATGTACTTTACTTCATTATAGCAGACTAATGCATTCCTTCATTTGTAAATTTTGCTGCATTTTATTGTTAAATGTCCTTGTTATTTATTATATGACATATATCTGGACAAAGATCAAATCTATAGTGTGATCTTTGCTCAGACATATGTCATGAAATCAGCTTTCTTGACTACTGAAGTTTAATCAAGTTTCAGATAATGATGGAAAAACCTTTCAAGTGCCCATTCTGCGATCATCGTACAAAAGAGAAGAGTGCAGTTGAAAAACACATTAGATCTATACATACCTTTGAAACTCCTTACAAATGTCAATATTGCAGTCAAGCTTTCAAAGTACAGAGCAATCTTGTCAGGCATATTCGAGCTCACACAGGTATTTGTTGTTTTAACTAATTATTGGTTTTTATTCATTTGAAATATATTTGGATTTCTCCTTGATCACCAAAAAACTTTTTCAATTTCGTTGCTGGATTATAGTAAGATTACAGTAAGGATTATAGTAGATTATATAATTATAGCTATTTGATTTTACAGAAACAACATTTTCAATAAATTTTACTTGTATAAATAACAGAAATTATTTTGACAAGTAAAATGTTTGATATTTTCGAAATCTGATTAATTTATAGGCGAAAAACCATACGCATGTAAAAAATGTGGAACAACATATGCAGATAAGAAAAATATGGATGCGCATATATTTAGAGAGCATTTGAAAGTGAAACCATTTGAATGTCCTGAAGAGTTTTGTAGAGCTAAATTTTGGCGAAAAGATCGTTTTGTTGTGCACTGCCGTCGAAGACATCGTTTTGAACCGATTATTACTTTTGAAAAATTGAGCACCTGAAACACTGTTTGTTTTTATGTACAGTATAAAATAGTTTTATAAAATTGAATTTGGCGTATTTCTAACAGCTTCATGTTTTCTGTGCTTTCCACAATTGCTGTTTTTAAATTCTGGTAATCATGTAAAGTAATTAGTGGCAATGCTTACTTATTTTTATTTTCAGTTCTTCGTGTGTTAATTTTTGGCAACACTATCGTTTTATTGTGAATAATCATTGGAAGGCAGAATAATCTCCAGAATTTGCTTTAATTATGTGAATATCATATTTATATATGTATTGTTTTGTGATTCAGTGATTTATTGGAAATAAATTTTGCGTGTTTTTATGACTTCATTGTTTGAACTGTCATATTGGACAAGATATTTTGCTGGATTTTTGTCTTGCTTTTTCCAAATACTGCTGAAAATTGCAGTAGTTTGAAAAAAGCGAATTCACTGCAGTGTAATTTGATTTTAATAAAATGGGATTGAATTCATTGGGTTTTCAGTTGTTTGCTTGTTCATCGTAAAGAGATTTGACAATGAAAGTTTTATAGACTGTATGACGGATAAGGATGTGGATCAATATATCAGACGGAATATTGTTTGGTCAAAATTACCTCAGGAGATTCGAATTGTTCTGGGCAACTCGCAGCGAGAATATGATAAGCTCGTACTCGAATATTCTATCAAAAATCAGTTGAGATATAAGGGTAATATAGGTAGGCTTTTTCTTACATATGAGATGAGTCTGATTTTTTTCTCGATTCCAGAATGCCATATTTTTTCTTATGTTCTAAATTTTGTAATTACTCGAAATCCGTAATTTACTGAGGTTGCTCTGTGTTGGTTGCTTTTTTCTCTATTTCAGTATAATCAAGTCAGTTCAGCTATTTTTAATTTTTGGGATGGATAGGCGATTTTATTCAATTTGACTTATACTCTATAAATATTTTAGTGAAATATGTGAAGAAAAGTGAGGAAACTTACTATGACATTCTTCTAAAATACAGCGAAACTCATCTTATGCTTTATCCTTACCATCTGTCAAATATCGTTGTACGTGAACTTCGAATGACGCCATTTAATTATTACATCAACATTATGACGGTAAAAGTTTTGAAAAAATAATTTTGTATATATTCCCACCTTAATTTTTTATAAATGTTCTGGATTTTGAAAAAAAAATGTGTTCTGGATTCCTGACCATGTCGATCTATTTCTTCTTCGAGTCAAACACCAATATTAGTTTGAATAGTTTTTGAAATATTGTTGATATGGAAGAAAAAATAATTTTTAGAATCTTATGAATGCTGAAAAAAGTTACGATTCGTTGCCAAATTTTACGGCTGCCGATGCAATGAGACTGTTGGGAATTGGCAGAAATCAGTACATTGAGTTAATGAATCAGACCCGTTGTAGCCGAAAAATATTTCGGAAAAATAAATCACTGCGTGAATTATTACCAGTAAAACCTGTTGCAATCAACATTGATCCTTGGTGGTTGATCGCACCGGGTAGTATCCTAGAAAGTGACGTTAAGGTTTTTGTTTTTAATTTAATCATCTAGATTTTTACTTGTAATTCTTTTTATTCCCCATTCTTATTTTGTTTTCTCCATATGAAGTTAATTCATAGGATCGTTTTTGGTTTTCATTTTCCGTTAATTGTAAAGAGCTTATTTATTCTGTAATGATGACAATACTGATAGTTTAGCTGAGTTGTTTTATGCTTATCTGATAGCAATTTACATACTTGAAAACTTGGGAATTTCATTTGGTCAAGCAGACATTAAACTGTTGCAGTTGCTGAACAGAGATGAGAAAGATTTGTTAGATATGCTTATTGATGAAGGTGCTCAATTGGTTGGTACTCTTGATGCAAAGCTGGTGCAAAAACTTTATAATCGTGGTCTGGCTTATTTAGAAGTGCCAGTTAACGATGACGATTACATTTATGGTGTTAACTGTTTTTGTTTTTTGCTATTTATTAATCAACTGCCATAGACAGAAACTATGATATTCTTTTCAAATTTTGTATGCATAGATTTGAAACTAATTCTGGAGAGAAAAGAGTAAAGTTCCACTTTTGGTTGTATTCAAATTATTAGCAAACGATAATAGTACGCTATTTAACAGTGAGTGAATGAGAGGTTTCTTCTAAGTTTTACTCATGTTGTAGGAGCAGTTATTGAAGTTTTTACAATTTGCTTTTTTTCTTCATTTGTTCTTTTTATTTTCCTTCTCTCTCCAAATAATATTATTGTGGTACTTCTCATACGCTTATGAAATGTCTCGCTGACTTCCCATTATAAGTCCAAGATTCAGGGCAGTGAAATGCCAAAATTCTTTCTCCTCACTCGTTAAGCAGTGTGGACTATATGTTTAACCAGAATGATAATAGTCATTTTCAACAAATAGCGCATAACTTATATCTGTTTTTTTGCAGTGCCAACTTTGGATGGTTTTGTCATGAATCGAGTTCTTGGTGATTATTTTGAAAATTTGCTATATCAGATATTTGTAGCCATTGACGAGCAAACAACTGTACGGGAGGTACATTCTGAATGATTAGGATATTCCATTTTTTACTGTAGTTTTAGACAGCATTCAAATTCTTTTCTATATTTACACAGAAAAACAGTTCATAAAAATTGAATAGAATTTTGTGATAAAATTTTTTGTTATGTCGGATAGAAATTACTTTCAATAATTTTAGCTATCAGAAACTTTAAATATCGACTTGCAACTAGTGAAAAGTGCTATCTCGGTATTTTGCCGGCTTGGATTCGCAAAAAAGCGTGTCACTGGATTAGAAAATCTTGCTTTGCATGTAACATGGGCAAGTCATATGATCATTCCAGAGTGAGTACTAAAATTTTCGGCATAACTTAAGTTTTCATTGGTAAGGAAGCATTGTACTCAACCGTGTATTTTTTACTGCGCTCTTATTCTAATTGATTTATGTCGGATTTTCACTTAACACCAACGTAGTACACCATAATATATTTGGAGGCACTTATCGGCAATATTTCATCTAAAAGATTTTACCTTCTTGTTTTTTTTTATATAATCTTAATCTCTCAGTCGTTTTCTTATTTAATCTGACTTAATGCACATTGAGTGCATATCGCTATAACTAGAAACTTTATTTCTGTTTAGCGTTTACTTTTGGTAGAACTTAGTTCATTAATTTCTGTTCTTTGTTTTTTATTAATTTTTATAAATTTTTCCATCTTTTAATTCATTGTTTGTATACAGATATTAATTTCTTTATCTGGTATGCATTATTTTATTTTTTCTTTGTTTATGTGGAAGTTTTTCCATCTGACTAAACTAAACATTAATTAGCTGGTGACATTTTTTCGAACAGTTCTTGCAAGCCTTAAATTTTCATTTTGATCTTGCAAATTTTTCCACCGCTTTTTTTAGTTTTCTACATGATTTTTAAACTTTTGGCTGTGTTATTAATTTTTGGCTATCAATAGGGTGGACGAAGATTCTACTGCAGCAATCACAGCGGCGCTTTCAGATTTTTCTACAGCACTGGTTTCTCCATCTGGTGTTGACGAAGATGATGAAAATGAATCCAGTGATGGATTAATCATGAATCACGATGCACTTACTGCATCTTTCACGGTACTAGTGTATTTTCTAATGACTCAAATAAATTAAATCCATCATTCATCTTGCTTTAATTGCGATAAGTCAAACATCTTTCAGTCGTTACCGTTAACAACTCCTACTCCCAGTGGTGGAAGCGAAGCTGCGAAACGAATCGCATTTGTCTTCGATTCATCGTTGACTGCTTTTCTCATGATGGGGAACTTATCAGTCGTAAGTTATTTAAGCAAAAAAAAAGTGGTAAATATGCGATTGCTTCCAAATTTAAAGGTTGTGATGGTGTTCGAAATTTTACTAAATTTTCTGGTCTCTTGAAATTTTCATTTAGAACGCTTCATTTTTGCAGAGTCTGAAAAATCATGCGGTAACATTATTTGAAGTGGGGAAATTGAGTGATGAATCATTGGACAGTTTCGTGGAAGAATTACAGAATGTAAGTTTATATTATTTTGATTTAAATCTATTCAATATTTAGTAGTGAAGTCATCGTTTTTCATGATCGTAGCAGTGGATTCATAACTGTTAAACGATAAGGAATATGTTAGTAACCTTGCGATTCAGGTGAAATTGTTTGTGGAGGGTGAAGCACAGCGATATTCAGAACATGCTCAAACGTTGTTATTAACGATCCTTACATTACGAAGTAGTTCAGAATTAGATTTAATTAGGGGTGAAAGTTTGCTGTCGTTGGATCACTCCACGCGTGTACGCCTCGTCAACAAAACATACAGGTTAGAAGCGTTGCGCAAAATGATTGTGTATAACTTGAAAGATTTTTTGTAATCCTTAACTTCGAAAAAATAGGTTCATGGTTGGTTAAATCAATTTTTCATATTTTTTAAAGTATGTATTTAAAAAATGGAATTAAGATGTTTGGTTTCAATGGCTCCGTTAAACGGGGAAGCATGTCCATTATCGTCGCCGTCTATTCCTCATTTCGGGACCGTTATTCCAGAAGTATGTTGATTTTTACCAAAAATTCAATATTGCATTAATTGCAATTCAAATAACATTTACCAGTAACTCGCGAAGAAAATCTGGAATATCTTTTAGGAGGAGAAAGTTCATATATATATATATATATATATATATATATACTACTAGGAACTGCTTCATATTGCAGGTGGTTTCGTCATGGTTTCGGTTGTTTTTGTATTGTACCTTAGGTGATGGACCAGTTTCGTTGTATATTCCTAAGGGCTTACGTGTCCCAGTCATTCCTTCTGCTTTACGGCGATGCAGGCATTTACTGATCACTACCGCTTCACATGAACCTATTATCATTCCAGCAGATAGCTGCTTAATTCAGCTGAATGACATGCTTCAAATGCATGCAGTCTTTGTGCAAGTACAATTTTATACAAAAATTATTTTCAGTTGAATGGATTAAAAGATATCGAAGGCACTAAAAGCTTTAGAAACTTTATGTTGACTTTATTTCATATATTCATATTTATTTTTTTGCTTTTTCAGTTTTTCATAACATAGCTTATGGAGTGTTTTATGGAGGTTGGAAAAGTGGTAATTTTAAAATATCGAAATTATGCACTGTTCATTTTATTATTCAAAAAACTGTTAGCTTTTAAAATTTTGGTAGCATTCCAATTCTTCATAATCCATAATTGTTTGAAAATATGCTTTCAGGAATACAGCACTGTGACTGATGACTCGGAGATTGTAAGTGTCCCATTTCCATTTAGTGACTGCAGCTTAACCGATGGTATTTTTAATCTCTCAATATCATATTAGAATATTAAAAAAAAAAAATACAAATAAAAATAACAAGCTATTATTATCTCAAAATTATCATGTTTTTTATGGTTTATTTAATTAAGCTAACATATTAATTATTTTTATAACTTGCAAGACTTTTTATAGGTTGTTTTTCATCACATCCTTCGGTACTGAAACTTCGAGAAAAGTTGGGATTAAATTCACTCTGTGGTTATTTAACGTTGTTGTGCAGAAAAAAATTTTCAAAGTGTCAGGAACAATCGCAGAGAGATAGAAAAAGTAGTAGCACGACAGTCAGCAAAGATCCAAGGTCTTCATTTTTTTTTTATCTTTATAGATCTTCCATGTCTTTCTGATTTTTATAATGTTCTTTTTTTTTTTTTTTACGTTCTCAGCAACCGTAGGACCTTTGATATTGTCATGTTTTAACTATAGTTTTAATATCAAATATCCATGAGGCATTTAAGCGTTTCAGCAGTTTTAGACGTTTTAGCAATAACAGTTGGTTTCTAGATTGATTCCAAAAATTTAATGAATTCTAATTCACAGGAAAATTGCGAGTCTGCGAGTCAATTTGCGAGACGATGAAACATACGCTGATTACACATTGCTTGATTGTGTTTTTGGTGTACCATTATTCCATGAACATTTGAACAGGATCATTTGTCAAAGAATTAAGGACAGCGAACTTCTTGATCCAAAAAAGTATATTTTGCTTTTTGTATTCTTTGTTCTCGGTCATATTTTTTCAAAGAAAGAACTGAAATAGAGTTTCTTGTTTCCATTTCATAAATTCTCGTTAAAAATATCTTTTTATACGTTAGTTCAAACGTGGTAGAATTTGCAAATCGCGATCTAGTGCAGTCGTTGCGAGAACTGATTAATAAATACCAAACTTGGGAAGAAGAGGTGAGTGTTCTATATCTTTCGTTAATTATTCTTGGAAAGAATTTAAGTTTCATGTCTTAATTTTTATTCTCGAAGACCAAATGCTATTTCAGCCGTCGTCTTTTTGGGAAATTTCACATTGGTCTCCGCCAACCCAAACTCTACTTTTCCAAAATGGACAAATAGATATAGTGGATGATTTACGAGTTTGGTAAATGGGAGAATGTGATTTAGCGGAACTACTGTGATTAAAAGCATACATTGTAAAAATTAGCTTTTGTAAGCGTTAGTCCATGTTTATTTTAATTCTGATATTCTAATTCCGTTTCACTTTGAATTTTTACTTGATTTTGCCGGATATGAAACTTGTGATATGTCAAATAAATAAGTGCTGATTTCAGTGGAAGATTTTTAGAATTAAATACTAACGTAGAAATGTCTCTAGCGAAGTCTTTTGTGAATCGTGTGAATCGATTTTATTGGTTTTTTTAGGTGATCGAAATTGCTTCTCACAGTTTCTTTTCTAAAAAACTTCCAGACTTTTTTTTGTATGATAGTATATTTGATCATACCTTACATGATTTCAGAAGATAATTTTCATTACATTTCGTTATTCAGTATTAACTTTTGTCTATTGCATCGGAAATGGTCATTTCATTAGATATTTCTTCGATCATGCGCCAGTAAATCTGTTCTTAATTATATTATAGACAATTGGTTTCTAATCTTTTCACTATAAGATCATAATAATTTTTTTTCATATAAATAATGTTGCCATATTCTACATTTCTGACAGTAAGATTAATACTCTTTTTTTTTTTCGATTTGTTATTGAGATAATTTTTTTTTTCCGATTTGTTATTGAGATAAGACTTTTGTGTAACTTAACTCTTGATGCTTTTATCACTAAAAGGGAATAAGAACAATTCTCCCGGGGTTGTAATTTGAATTACTTTAAAAATTATTGGTAATACTTTCGTCATCCGGGATTATCATTGGATCATAATCGGTCTTATTTCAGTACTCAGTTTTTTATTTAATATTTTTTGGGAAATATTTGTTTCAATATTATTATTTTATTTTCATTATTATTATTGCAGCTACATAGAAAAACTCATTTTCTCACTTTTATAAATTATATTCGCCGTTGGTCGTTAATTCCTGCTAACAGCAATAATTACTTCTTGAGCTTTTCGTCAGCCTTAGATCTGGGATTTTAGAAAATCTGTTGCGAGGAGCTAAAGAGAATTAAAAGATGCAATACTGTTTTCATAAATATGTAGTGATCATATATACATATATATAGATAGATACAAATGTGCTATGTAATAGCTTTGTATTTTCATATAATGATGCGTAATCAGAGGAGGACTGAGATTATCAGCAATGAATTGGATTACGTCTATAAACATTTTAATTCATTTTGTGATCTTTATTAGTTACATTCTCCTTCGATTTTTGAGGAACATTTCTTCCCATTATATTCTTCAATTGTTTTGGTTTCTTTCTAATCTTTTTTACTTGTTTCTATTCGTAATTTAACTTTGATATTTTTTATAGAATTATTTTTTCCACAGATTCCTACTCAAGTATTGTCTACTACAATCTTGGTAAAGCATGAAATTTTCTGCACTTATATTGAAGCGGGAGTATTGTTATTTCAATAAAATTGGAAGAAAGTTTACAGTTTTTATGTTCTAATTAACATCTAATAAAATTATGTTTTAAAATCATTCAAACAATTATGCAAAGTAAAAATATTCAAAATAAGACAATGAGTTCAAAAGAAATCTCAGTAAGACGCATAAACACAAGATATTTGGTTTATTAGAACTTGAAGAAAAAAGATTAGTGAAATTCGGCAGAATTTTGGCTTTCATTACTGCCTTTATTACCTTTATTACTATTATCATCATTATTGCTGTTATCATTCTTTTCACTATTTTCATTGTTACAATTATTCGGATTTTATTTCCATTCCAGATTTTCGAATTTTCCATTATGTTTTCTCCAGATTTGTTTTGTAAATGCAAGACTTTCCATTATATTTTCCCCAGATTTATTTTGTAACTGTAGGACTGGATATGGAATTTATTGAAGCTTAAAATTTCCCGAGATTTACCATTTTAGCATGCAGTTTTAGATAGTATGAAAGCATGTTTTTCAGCTGTTTGCAATGTTTCGAAGTTGTCTAAAACCGCATGGAGCGACTCTTTTCTTAATATTATATGTTGCTTCTCATCTGGTTCAGATCAGCTTGTGTATTGTTTGCTTTTTAATATATCAATCATTGTTACTATGTTTTCTCTGTTTATTTTTTGAATTATGTGTAAATTTCTTAAATGAAGAACAACGAATTTTAGCATTTCACACTTCATTATTCTAAATCTTGTGGGTTTTTTTTGATCGGAAATATGAAGCAATATTTGATTGTTTTGAATCTTGATATTAAAATTATTTCCTGTAAATTAATAAGAGAAGCGGAAAAAAATTTATTTTGGGTTTCTTCGGTCAAACATTGAACTTTCCTAATCATAGGAAAATAAGCTGGCCTGCATTGAACTGAATGATCCTGGCCATTCGTTATCCTTTACCCTGTAATGTATTCAATCACATGGCAAACTGAGAACGATCTAAAATTAAAGTTCTATTTCTAAAAATAAATGTTAAAAAGAGTCTGGCATTGGATAAGATATGATTGTTTCAACTTTTGAGTGCCAAATGTTTTCGCTTTCAAAAAGGTTAAATACATATGATAATAATGGGAAAATTATTATAGGCTTGATCAGATTTTGTTTTTTCTTGGCGCTATATGACCTTCAGCTTTCTTACGACTATTGTCGATCACTCCCATTATTAGCTATTAGCTATTATCGCGAATTTCTGTGACTGACACGCGTTGCGGAATGTTGCTGAAATGGGAGTGATCGATAATAACTATGGTATTATAGAACTTAATTAATGCCTAATTTAATTAATTCTTTTAAAAAAGTACGATCTGATTTTTAACATCGAGATTTATGGAGTTATTGAAGATGCTTTATTAGTACATTTGGTTTTGATAATATTCACAATTGATAGAAGAAGAAGAAAAGAATAGATTGTCAATGTGTTTTTCTCTTAGTCCTTCTTGACGTGCTGGGCTGATCCAATTCAATCTTTTTTGAGCCCTATGAATGTGCCTCAAAAAGGCAAAAATAATGGCAGATATTGTGTAATGGATTCCTCTGCATTGTTTGAGCTTATTTAATAAAAAGATGCCTTATAAAATTTGGCATTCTTTTATTTTATTTATGCTTTCAAAATTGTTGACTATTGTCCGATACTTTACCGACAATTGCTATCTTGAAATTGGTTGAATGCATTAGCTGCGTACCAATGAAGTATTATTTGAACTTTCTTTTATAGTACTCTGATTGCTATTAATGAATGCATGAAGCATTAAAAATATGCAAATTGCTGTGCATTTTTATATTATCATAAAATTTGCATTATGAATGGTTAGACCTCTAAAAATCTTACTTGGGTTAATTTTTTTTAAAGATTTTCAGAATAAAATACATCTAGAAATAGAGCAAAATGAGACTTCTCTATTTATAATGTAAAAGAAGATAGCAGTGAATGTAATACGAGAATCATTCAGTAATTTAAACATTTGAAAAAATCAGAAATTAAATCAGCATTGAAAATAATGAAATTATTTTGGTTGACATTTCCTTTCAATGAAATTCATCAAATACATCTTAAGAAGTAGATAACGCAATCTTGCTTGGAAACATATTCTGTTGTTATGATTAATATCTTTGACGTGAGTTTACTTTTTATGTTATACATATGAAGTGTTCAATTCCTTTCGGTATATCTTTTCTTATTTCTCAGGCTTTTTTCTTACTATAATGATTTAGACATTTCAATATTAAAAAATTAATGGTTATATTTTTTTAAGAGCTGTCTTTTTTGAATATTTTCGGTCAACCTTTTCTTCTCTGCTACATTTAATAAAAACAAAATTTTCCACTGAGGGTGTGATCACTGGAGCATATTGAAATGCAATATCGATAACATTGATAAAAGTTAAATACAAACTTACGAAATGAATTATGAATTTGTCAGATATCATCCGTAAATTTATATATCTTGGAGATTAGGTTTTTTTTTTTTTTTGAGGAAGCAGAAAATGACTTTTTATGGCTAGAAATATTCACTTCAATTCTTTCCTTTTATGTTTACATTTTTTGAAATTAGCAAATAACTGTAAATGAATACAGTCCAGTTCTATACTCTCACGCGAAAGTATAAATGATTTGTAAAGCTATTGGATCGGAATAATTCTGCGAACAGCAACCAACTATATAATATCAGTTCATTTTGAAGCTTGGTACATCACTGTTTATTGTTAGATCTTCTCCAGTTCATTTTTTCAAATTATGTTTTTGTGGAACTTGCACTGTTGATACTTCTGATATCATTCCGAGTAAATTACACTGTTCACCTCAATGTTACGAAGACATTTTCAGTGTGTTCGCTTAGTTCCTCCAATCTGTGTAAGTTATATCAATGGAGTTGAGACATTTCAACAAAGATTTTGTATCCATTGAAATCCGTTCCGACTAAAAACAATGAGCAGCCTTCCATTATAAAACTGATGTAATATAGTCTAATTAATTATGCTATTGATTTTGGCAGAAAATAATAGAATGCAATAATGATGAAGGACAACGAAATTTGGTGTTGAACTGACAGGCGGTGAAGGAAAGGGTGTTGAGGGGTCCTATGCAGAAAGGCTTATTAAAAAGACTGCTTATAGTAAGAGTTAGCTAAAGGCTTAGCAATGGCAGCAGTCACCCTTGGGAGATTACCAGTGTAAAGCAGCCTCTTCTTCGCCTTGTTTTAAAACGAACTTCTAAACCATACGATATGGTTGTTCTTCCATTGTTGTTCGAACTCATTCTGAAAGCTCATTGTTAATAGCCTTAGCTATTATCATTTTTATATATATAAAAATTGTTTTATAATGTTCAATGAGACAGTGTTTAATTCTTTATGAGTATCTCAAGACTTTTATCCCTTTAATGACGCCAATTAAATTGACTATAAAATAAATCTACAAAGAATTTTAAACTTTAAACTCAACTGGCTTGATTTCTTCATGATCTTGAATTTCTTCGTGATCTTTATTCTGATAACTTCTACTTTAAAGTTGTTATTATCCCTAATATTCATTAACTTGGTTATCTTGAACTAGCGTTGTCACATTTCTAAACATAAAGTAACACTCATGTCTTCAATATTGTCATTCTTTTTTATCTTTTCCATCTTAGCGTAGCAATCATTAACTGGAGTGTTGAATTGTTGTCATAGAAGGCACACTTATTCGGAATATATGTCCGGTCTTATGTATAAGTATGCATCAGTTATAAAGACAAACATTATGTCCATTATATCTTTAGATTATTTGCTGTGTTCGATTCAATCCTAATTTTAAAAAAATGTGTCGCAAAATATCTTCACCAATGTTTATCTTTCACTGTCCTTCTTTTTATTAACGGACACTGATCTGATTGTCCTTATCACTCCTTCTTTTTATCAAGTGCAAAAGTCAAAAAAGCAAAAAAGTTGAATTGATTTCAAAGTTTCGGGCAAAAATTTTGTTAAAGTATTTCAAAATTGGAAATTGAAAAAATTTCTTCAAGCACTCTTCAGACAAAAATGTCACATTCTCCATCTCTATATCGTGAAACAGAGCAACATCTCAAAATATATCTCAAAATAATTTTGTAAAGCGAATCTATTCGAAAATACCAAACATTTTTTTAATTCACTTCTGTCAGGCTATTCTAATTTTTCGGATTTTTATCATTTCCAAAAATTCAATCACCAAAGTTATTTGTTTGAGTTTATTTATATCTCATGTGTAAATAGCATTTATTACTATTTTTACAAGTATCAGAAGGTATAGCCATGTTTTCTTGACATGAATTGCAATGATTTCGATCTTTCACAAAATAATTCTAATGCGTTAAAATACCTTTGATGAAGTAGGAAAAATAAGAAGTGTAAAATATTAATTTGTGAAACAAGACAGCTGCGATATTCAAAAGATCGGAACTACCGTATTGTGGTCATTATCCTGTTATATACTGTGAGGTCAGTCATGTTTTCTACAATTCTTTATATCTAAATTCTAAATTTTTAAATAAAAAATCTTTTAACTTAATAAGAGATTTTTCATTTCACTCACTTGTTTAATAGTCTGTACGTGAAAGAATAACTTGAAATAACTTTCCTAACTATAGATAATAGAAGCCACGCTTACGACACATTTACGCTTAATGGACAATAATAGCAAGGATATGCTCAGCTTTGAGAGTACTTTTTTTGACTGTAACATTAAATAAGTGAGTGAAATGAGGAACCTCTTATCAAACGAAAAAATTTTTTATATCAGAATTTAGTATAAAAATTTGTAGCATCTCACTCGCTTTTCATATAACTGATCCGTAATATGTGACAGGATAACATTAAGCATCAGTGTTGTCGTAAGCGTGGCTTCTGTTATTTGTAATTAGGAAAGTTATTTTAAGCTAAATCTTTCACACACAGATCGTTGCCAATATCCTACAGTATGTAACACAGTGACTGCAGCAATGAAACAGAAAACAATGAGTTACAAAAATCAAAAAGATAGCATAACGGTCAGTCGGTGATAATATGAACTAACCAACAACTCTGTTCACCATAACAAACCAAATTATTTTGCCATACCCATTATTCAATTTTCTGTTGATGTGAGTTTTTTTTAATTTTCTTACGCTGCAATTCCAATCTCGCAACCAATATTGTCATCAAATCCTGATCAAATTCCAATCTTTCCCAAGTTTTGTTAATTTTTTGATATACGGTGTGTTATTTTCTATTTTTCTCGTAGAGAGTTTCGAACAGTACTTCTGTATGAAGCCTTTTAATTTAAATGAATCTGATAGGTCCGTACAAGCATTTTCGTCATCATTTATCTCATAAAAATCTTAAAGAAATTTCTGAGAAATTGCAGAACAGTTTTTTTAGATGAGTCTGATAGCATAATGATCCGTTTCTTGAACAAAATTCATTCTGAATTTATCAGTAGAGATTTCAAACTGAGTTCAGACTTTCTATTAAACGCCTTATTTAGGTACTTATTAGTTTAAGGTATATGTAAAAAGAATAGTGCTGTGATGGTGATTAGTATTTTCGAAGGTTTCAGCTTTTACACGAGATTTCTAATCTTGTCATTTTTTGTTTGCAGTTCCACTGTTTTTGTTAGTTTGATGGATGAGAAAGGACAGAGCTAAGAAACGCATGACCAAAAGTTGTTGAGAATGAAAGAGGAACAAAACCATCGATTGTTGTTGATAAAATTGTTGGGATGGGAATCATCTTACTGTACAGCTTTTCTTCATCACTTAAATGCTTTTTAATTTTGTATTTATTTCATTTAAGTAGCTGAATAGAGCGTTGCTGATATCTTTTGAGGTAGTCGCTGACTCCAGCTATTTCGTTCTTCAACTTTTCTGCTGCAAACATGGTAAAGAACATTACTAAGAGATAAACTTCAATGAAATGGCTGTTAATGACTGATGACATTAAACGAAGATCTGTGGGTTGCAAAGAAAAATTAAATGTGCTTAAATTCGTGTTGACTCAGGTATTTTTTATTTGATGACTTAAAATTAATGGAGATTCAAAATTTGAATACAAAAAGAAAAGCTTGGAGTGATTAAAAATCCTGCGTCTTCCTTAGACATCAAAGCCTTCAACATTTCTGTAGCATTCGACAAGTGAATTGTATCGCAGGCATTGTGCATTATAAAAGTGCTTGAAATTCTTTTAACAACGATCGCGAATTCGTGAATTCATACTTTTCTCTTTGAATGATTCATCTTTTGGGCTATAATTTAGTGAGCGAAAACAATGGAAGTTGCATCATGTAAGTTTTGGAAGAAAATGCAAAAGCTTCAAGACAATGAGCCTTTACCCGTCTCTCATTGAAATTTAGCTACATGTACAATTATTTCATTTACCATACGTCCAAAAAAAAAATAAATTTGTAAGTATTACTTTAAAAAAGTATTAAAAAGACTAAAAGTTTATGGCAAATTGTAGGTATTTTTGTAGAAACTTGAGATTTTAGAGGAGAATGGTTCCCTTGTATTTAAATTTCACTGATATATATATTTAAGGAGGGGAAATGATTTTAATACTCCCTCAGGGATTATCGTTTTTTAGATTAAAAAAAGAAAAAATAACCAAATGAAGCAGTCCGATTCGTTTTCTTCAGTTTCTGAAGAATAGAACATTTTAAAGAATAAAAGTTTGCAATTTTTCTTCTGTTTTTCGAGATTTTTAAATAAAAATTCTATTTTGTTGCTTTTACCTTTGTAGTTCTACTTAATTCACAAAAAAAAGTAAAATTCTTCCGTCTTCCTTAGACATAAAAGCCCTCAACATTTCTGTAGCATTCGGCAAGGGAACTGTATCACATAGCATTGTACATTGTAAAATTGCTTGAAATTCTAATCGATCGCAAATTCGTGTATTTCATGCTTTTTTTCTTCAAATGATCCGCTATAAGGTAAATAATGCTGACTTGTATTTAGCGCAGCATCGAAAATGGTACTTCGTTTTAATGACTTAAGAAAATAATTTTGATTATTTATAATATTAGTCATGAAAATTGAAATTTTTGGGAAATAACGCAAAAGTAAAGGATTTCTTTATAATTATGTCATCGATTGAAATGAATTTAATCTTTAATAAATTTTCGTGAAAAAGATAGATTATTACAACGAAATGAACAGTAACGATAATTTAATATCTTAAAAAATACGTAAAATAATTTCAAAATATTTGGTCAACAATTTAGTTATATAGCAATAAAAACAAAAACATTGTGATCGTGTTTCTGTACATTTATTTTATTTTAAATACTTTCATTTGCTGTTATTCCAATTTTAAAAACTAATCTTGTGTTATTTCTGCTAATTTGCATATTTTTTGCAAGTTTTGTTGATATAGTATAAATTAATACATATTCATTTTTTATATGCTCTTAACTATTATAAACAGATAATTATAAACAGATTTTTGATGAGGAAGAAGCTGACTACCAATTGTATTCTTGTGGAAAGATATGGTTCATTAGTCTTTGTATTGCAACTGGAATCATTTCCATCGTTATCTTTTCATCACATCTATTATGTCATTCTCTTCCTGTCATCGTTTTTATTTTGCAATAATTTCTAGATGAATAAATTTCACTTTTAAAGCATATTTATTTCTCCTAAGTTAAATCGCTATGCAAATATTTTGCATAAAAACAATAATTTGCATATAATCGATTTTTCCGAAATGCTATCAATATTGATATTTTAGACTCACCATGTCATTTCAGATCTTGAGCTAATATATTTATGCCTAAATACTCTATTACGGCAGTCATTTTGTTTTTCATTTACTTCATTCTTTGCAGCAAATAAAATTGTGAAATTTTAGTTGAAATATGCTTACTATAAATGATTTTTTAAAGTGTTAGTTTAAAAGTTCCCTGAAAAATTCAATTTGGCTGAATGGAATATAACATCTTCCAACTATTTTTATACTTTAAGTAATAAATTCGTAGCTTAGGATACATTATTGTACTCGTTCTATTTTACTGTATCATTTGACAAAGTTTGAACCTTTCAAATGCCTAGATCTAATGTCATGGAATCAAATTAACGCTCAATATAAATAATCGCACAATGTAATAAATTATTTTATATTTATATGGAATATTTTTTATCAGGCGTAAAGTCGAAATTCTAGAAAAATGACAACATTCAAAGAGCGTTCAGTTATTGGTCCAATGCTGATTTGGTTAGATGCGTTGGAGAAAGATTTCGACAAAGCATTTGTTGATTTAGATTTGTTGTTGGGCGAAATTGATTCCGACCAGGTTACTAAGTTTCATGTATCTATTTGTTTTTTCTTTTTTGAAATGAATCAATTTGCTGCCATATTGTTAAGAAAATGGCTTTATTTAATTTAATTGGAATTCTTTAAATATTAAAATTAGTCCCCAATGATGAATTTAATTTATATCACAAAACATTAATATTAGTGCACAGAACAAAGTTTTTATTTCCTCTCTTTGAAATTATTTCTTTGAACACTTTGCATTTTCAAAAATAACTTATATCGAACAGTGCCACTCAAAAAATCTAATGATCTCACCCTAAATGATTTGTTTCAAGTAATTTTGCTGATGATTTTGTGAAAAAAATTTTTCTTTCCAGGCAGATATAATGTTTGAGAGCCGTCAAAAGATGACTGCACTCAGTGGTGCTTTTGCTCAATTAGTTCATAAAGCGCAAACAATTTTCCAATACAATTTGCGCCAAGAGGTTTCTTATGCTTTTGTTAGTTAGATGGGAAATCTTTTCTATTCAATGAAATTGGAGTATACCAGTTGCTTCTTTGTTAAAACATAATGTGTGTTTTCATTGAAATAGTTAGTTTAATCTAATATTTCAGGCAGAATTGATACAACTCAAGAATGATTTATGCTTATCGCGATCTGCACATTACGAACTTGAACGTGAATCTCAGCAACTTATGCTTCAGGTTCGATCTTCAGTGAAAAAATCTCAAATTGCATATTTTCTTGCATTCTGTCAGGAAAGTCGAAATTACTTTTTGTATTGATAAAATTGATTTGAAGTCTTGGAAATTTTCAGGTTCACAGTTTGCATTGTCAAGTTCATTCCAAAACTGCTCCTCATGAATCAGATATGATCAAGAAGAAGCTGGTATGTATAACTGAAACATTAATAATAGCACTTCTCAAATTGCAATTTCTATTCTCTCAGTTGGCTAATACTTTTGAGTAACTAATCAATTAATAAGTTTATTCTTATTGATTATGGTACATAATGGGCATCAGTGATAAGAAGTTCTGATCCGTTTTCGACAGTAACATATTTAGGCTGTTGGGTAGTAGCGTTAATTAAATAGAAAAAGTTCAACTGATCCCCTATAGCACAGGTGAAATTTTTGATTTTCAAAATTTATATCAGCATTATCAAAACTTCTTTGCTAGACAGAACAGCGATCAATAAGGGCTCACAATACTAGTCATTTAGTTTTTCATTAAATAATCCAAAAATAAACGAAATTTCAGCAGTATTTTCTCTAATTTTACCACTGATATTTTGATACTGTGATATTGTAATTTAAGATTTCTTTATACAGTGCATTCATAAAGTAAATCAGAATTAAAGGAAAATTATCGCATGAATAATTTTTTGATTTTCACTGATCAACTTTCGATTAGGAGCAAGAGATACTAACTTTTCGATCTGAAATTCGGCCTCCTACAAGACTTCGGGCAGAATTGGAACTTCTTCGTAAAGAAAACAAAAAGTATCGTCAAGTGATTTTGGGTATGCAAAATGAGGTTTATGGTGCTCGGCTTGCTGCCAAATATTTGGACAAGGAACTGGCTGGAAGGTTTACAATAATTCACTTATTAAGTGAAAATTAAGTAGAAACTTATTAAGTGCTTCTGTTATTATCTTACTTTTTTAAGTTTTATTTTTATTTCAGAATATTCTTTTGGTAAAATCATGTTTAAATCAAAGCACTCGCGAAGATGAAAGAAATATTGCATGATTTCCTAACTAAAATAGATAAGTGATTTTTTAAAAATCCCTCTTCCTGATTTCAGGATTCAGCAAATTCAATTACTTGGTAGAGATATGCGTGGTGCTGAGCATGATCGGTTATGGAATCAACTGGAAGCCGAAATTCATCTTCATCGCCATAAAACTGTGATTCGGGCATGCAGGTATGCTAATTATAACTTTGAAAATTTGATCTGTTCGATTAATGGCAAACTTTCAACAATCTGAATTATTTACAGAGGAAGAAGAGGTAATCTGAAGCATTTGCCGTCACCACCTCATCATGATTACAGAAGTCTACGAAAACAAAAAGGCGTCGGACAGTTGCGCAGTGTTAAACTTGTCAAGGATTCAAGCGAAGGTCTCGGCATATCCATTACGGTGCTGTTTTATAATCCATGTAATTTTAAATAGTGATTTTCTCTTCGGATTAAGCTGAAGATCTTTTACCTTATCTATCTTTAGCTCTGCTATAATTAAATAAGTAAATGTGCATATATTCGTTGTTTTTTATAGACAGCCGTATTTCTCTGTACTTGATCATTTTAATACAAGTGAATTCAAATCAATAGGACTGTAAAGCAAGCCTTTGCAAAATCTTTCAAGAAATTTTCATTAGGAATTGTTTTATTTTAGGGTGGGAAAGAACATGGTGTGCCAATATTAATTTCGGAAATTCATCCTAATCAACCGGCTGAACAATGTGGCAATTTATTTGTTGGTGATGCCATATTGTCTGTTAACGGCATTGACTTACGTACTGCGAAGCACAATGAAGCTGTACGCATACTTTCCGAACAGGTTTGAGGTTATTGCTTGTGCATATTCCTTTTACTAAAAATGATGCTTTTCTGTCTTAAATGTCAGACGCTTTTAATCTTAGTTCTTTATCACAAGTAATTTTTATTCGGAAATTAACTCAAATTATAGTGGACGCTCTGTAATATGTCCATAAATAGTATTTTTGATTTTGAATAATTTCAATATCAAAATGACCAAGATTCGTATTGATGAGTTATTTCGGATGGATCAAAAAATCATAAATACTTTTAAAGAATTGATTTTGATATAAGTTTTATTAATTTTGGTGTTCCTGAAAAGAGTTTTTTTCTATTCTACTGGTCGTACTGTAAACGAAATATTTTTTATTATAACCATTCACTTTGTCTGCAAAGTATGAGTACATCGAGCGCAGTTAATTTTTTTGCAGCATAATGTTAGTGGTTCTTTAGTTTTTACAATGCTTAGCACAATTTTAGGAAGGAGAATTAAATTTAAATGTGGTCTACGTGGCTCCGGATCAGGACAGTGATGATGATTGTGACGTAATGGTTGAAACTCAAGATGGTTTCGTGTAATTATTTTTTTCTGTTTGCCGTTTGCTTATTTTTGAGAGGAATCATTGCTTGTGTTTGTACGTATCGTCTCTTAATAGTATGCTTAAAAATATCTTTAATTAGGTTCAACCTATATGAGCCATTTATTGGTAATGAGCGAGAGATGACGAATTCAAACACGCTGGAGCAAACAACAAGCAGTTGTTCATCATCTGCATCTCATCAGAGTGATAACAACAATTCGACTGCTGAAAGTGGTGTTGTTCGAGATTGATGATAGCAAGTGTGCAGAGACAATTAATCAATCTTTTTAGGTGAACCTATCATTAAAATGAAGATAATGTCCTAAGCTGTTGATGGATATGAGAGGAATCTGTAAGGCTCATCATATGAGTGCTAATATCACTCACTTTTCATTATAAACTAATTTACTTTGACATTATTAAGAGTAAAATGATCTAAGAATTTTTTTGAACTGTCCAAGCGTCAATATTAATCACATTAAAGATTAAAGCACTGCTTATCTTCTTTTACTGTAAAGAGAATTTTTATTAAGTGATACAGTTATAGTAAATAATTTAGTGTATATTTTAGGACAACTTCGAAAATGCCAATGATTTTTCACTTGTTTCACTTGAAAAATGGTTACAATTTATTTTGTTTTTTTCCTCGCTTGAAAGATTTTAACGGTCATTTGTTTATAATCAATTGAAATCCAATAGTATATATGTTTTGATGGCAATGAATGATTGGCATTTAGTCATAATGATACATTTACACTAATTTTTATGCTTCCTTTAGAAAATTTGCATAATTTGTTTATTCAGAAAAAGCATTATTGAATAAGGAATGTGATGCAAAAGTAATTGCAGTAAAATATTATGGCAAAAAGCCACATATGATAGCAATCAATAGTAATTATTTTCACAGGTATTCTTCCATTGTCTTGAAAAGCCATCATAGTTATTTCGGTGTCACTTAATAAATTGAAACAATCAATGTTGATTAATTCATATGTGTATTTTTTAGTCAATAAACTTTAGTCAATAAATTATTAATAATTCGAAAAGAGCAGTTTGATGTACAATACTTGTGCCTGCAATTTGCTTCTTTATGTTGAATCGTTCGAAAATTAACATTATTAAAAGCTGTAATAACCAAGCAATTCGAAATAACAAATGTCGAAGTGCAGCAGTTTATGTAAAACCAATTTTATGTGCTATTTAAAGTAAATTACAACACTTGAATTCATGATAAGGGCCATTGCAATAACTGAAGTTCTGCTCAACAATACCTCAGGAGAATTGAAAAAGCTGAGCATCTTGACGAAAATTATGTATCAGTCACAGAATTCTCTTTTTTTGTTGTTTTCAATTTCCACTTTTGTTCACAAAAGACAATTAAGCCATCCAAACAAATACACCTATAGGCTAATGTTAAATACAATTAAAGTGCATCAGACGAATATAGCAAAGTTTCTTTGCATGATTTACCTGTTATGGAGTCCCTCTATAACTGATATTTCTTTTCATTTCCTTTTTGAAATCTGCACAACCGAAAGTTTCGATTTTTCGTTCTAAATGATGTACCAGAAATTCTACTTTGATGTGGTGGAACATAGAACGATATGCAGAAAATTCTCTCAGTTTCATTTCCAAAAATGGAAACTTACTGCGCTGCTGCAACATTTTTGTAAAGATTGTCATAGTTAAACTAAAATTTCAACAAATAACTTTTGTTCTGTAATAAAAAATAGAATAAGGATAGTTGATGTAACTAGCCAAAAAGACGGTTTGTGTGATATTCTGAAGTGTTTGAAAAAACAATTTTATAGGAAGCTGTTGCGATGATGATGTCATTGCCAGTTCGAAAATGGGCACACAAAATCGTAAAGCAGCAACAAAAAGTCCATTTCTCGCCGTATTGCCACCGAAAAGAGTGATATTCGAATGGTTCATCACAAACCTTTGAATTCGTATCGCAATTTTAGCAATTTTATGAAGCGCTTTTTTTGATTAATTGCAATTTCTGTCATCTTTCAATACTATTACTTTATGTAATAACACACCAAATTTACAGATTATGTGCATCAGTTTTAACTGAGTATTGTTTCTCTATAATAAAATTTATTTCTTCCATTCTCTCTCTTTCTTTCGTTTCCGTAATAAATTTAAGGAAGTTGAATTTAATTATTTCTGAGCGATCTTCACTGTAAGAAGTTTTATTAATTAAGACTTCTTGTTCATGGATTTCATGAATATTATTATTAAAAAAATCCTTAATTTGATTTTTCCTTGTTTAATCTATTTTTGATTCGAAGCTGACGGTTGTTGACTTTTGAGAATTTTCAAAATTCTCTTAATCAAATATGCGATTTTCGAAAATCGAAAGTCCTCAAAAAGTACTCCTGCAGAAAGTGGGAATCACCATCATTATGCTTCTCGGCCAAAAGCACTTTTGGAAGGAATATATTCCTTAAGACATTTGCATAATATGGTATTTGCCTGAAATCAAACCTACCATTTAGTCATAAATTTCACTTCTAGAATTATATCTCTCTTCAGCATTTTACCATCTTTTGAAATTCTCTTCCTTAAAATTCGACCATTTACTAGAATTTTTATCATTTTTTCGATTTGAATACCATTTTTTTCAAATTTTAATACTTGTTAAGAACATCAAACATCATACTTCTAGCCAATTTTTTTTTCTGCGAAACAATTCTGCAAAACATTTTTCAATTTAATATTTTCATATTTTCCGCACTTAATTTTGATTTGCAGGAAGAGCTGTAAAAGCAGTTTTTATGATATTTGAAAAAGAAAGAAAATAGGAAGAGCAAAAAAATTTGCGAAGATATTGTGCTTGCTGGACTATCGTGAAAATTTCAGGAAATCGAAAATTTTCGACTTCAATTTTTCTAATACGATCAGGCTTCTAGATGATCAAAAATGAAGTAAAAATTTCAAAAGAAAGAAAGAAAAAAACTTAAAAGTTGTGAAAATGTACTGTTATCATGTTAACTACTTTAATCTTGTATTAGAAACTGACGATAGATTCAAAAAAGAAGTTATGATTATGCCATTACAAATATTTGCCAATTTGATGTCACAAACTGGCACTTTAAAAGCGACATACTATCTGTATTCTCTTAGACAATTAATAAGTTTTAAGTGAATTGAAAGGAGATAAAGCAAACTTTCACTATTTAACTGTAGTTAGTCCTAAAACGCTGCGGGATGAAAACCAGCAGTTCTGTCATTAATGAATTAATTGAATTGATTGCCATAATTCGAAATTTATAAAAGATGAAGCTCTTTCCTATCTTGGATGACAAAAAAAAAAAGTGAATATAAAATATCTGTCGCTATAGTGAAAACAAAGGAAAGGTGAACTGCAAAGTTGGTTTTGGTAAGTTTACTTTATAATAATTTAAGTTTTTTCTATTATAAAAAAAACTTTATAACAAAAATTTTTTAAGCATTCATGATTTTTTCATGATCACACTAATTACTTAATTTGCTACTTTTTCTAGTTCTTAAACTATTGTGCTTTATCTTATAAACGATAAATTATCACACTTTTCTTTATATTTACATTTAATCGAGGAAAACTGATGATGCTTCTGTTTGTTTCTCAGAATAAATAGTAGCTAATGAAAGGATCAAGTTAGAAGTTTGACATTGAACAGAAAGTTTGTGACATAGTAGTGGATAAGGAACTTTGCAAAGTAAACAAAATTTTTGATAAAAACTAAAATATTAGTCTCTTTTAGTAAGTATTTCTTTGGATGACACTACAAATATATCTGTAATCAGTGGCGAACAATTAAATATATAAATAAATTTTTTTACAAGGCATGCATAATTTTTCATATCTTCAACGATGGATTTTGAATTAAAAGTGAAGTATTTCGACTCGTAAATAAGCAAAATGCCGATTGTTGGAGATCATTATGATTGTACAATTGAATGTATATGCTTTGGAAAATTGAAAAAATATGTTTTTTTTTTTTTTTTTTAAATATTTCAAACATTTATTTTATTTATTTGACCAAACTGTTTGTCAATTCTTTTGAATTTCTTTTCATTCTTTTTGACCATAGCGATGATCACTAATAAAATGACCATTCAAAAGGTCAGAGGCTAAACGAATGCATTAGTACTTGTCGTTTATTAATGAGCTAATTTAATGTCCCTCAATCCGAAAAAAAAAAGCTACAATGGATTGCAGGAAATAGCTATAATTGAGGGAGAGGAAATAGTGTAGTTTATCGAGAGATATTTTGTGAAGTAATACAATATCAATAGTAGTTAGAAAGTGAATGGTAAGAATTCAATTTGCGATTTATCGAGAAATGTTACAATACAGTGGTACAGTGAGATAAAAGTTGATAAATTTTAAAATGAAAAATTCAATTTTAGGGGTCGATAGCAAGTGATGACATCACTACCGTTAGATTGTTGGATGAAGAAACGCCTAAACAAATGGGTGCAGCTAGCTGGACATGAAGGTTACACTACTATTGCCTCTTGCTCTGCTCTTCTTCCCTCTTGCTTATACTTGCATCTTTAGTGGGATGGTTACCTTAAATATTATATTTATATGTATGTTATTCTTTATTTTCTATCTTATATTACTCTCTTTTCATAATTTTTTATCTTAACAATTTATTATATCATTTTATTTTAATTTTTTCTTTTTTTTTATTAAATATCATTTTACTATTTTAATTTTTTAAAATTACTCTATGCATTAGCTCTACTATTTCAGTTAATGAAATATTATTATAAATTGATAGGAATAATAGTACCTGCAACTGATAAAACATTGTGGAAGAAACGCTCGTGCACTGATAACAATGAAGGTAATGCATATCGTGCATTAATGAACGATTCTGCACTGCAAGCTTTTGTACCTCGATATTTTGGAGAAATTGAATATGAAAATAATTGTTAGTTTTTTATAGATATTTTATTTATTAAATACTTTAAAAGAAAGCTGTTGTTATTCATTAAATTTCGAATCAGACTGTAATTAATTTTGACTTTAAATTTCGAATCAGATTCCAGTTAATTAATGACTTTCTTATCATAGTATTTCCAGCTACAATATCCATATATTTATAGATATCTCATTTTTAAGATGAAATTTCTGCTGAAAAAAGAATATTTAATAGTGAAAATTTTGGTTGATTAGCTCTTTCGCACCGTAGCTGTTGTCATTATGTGCTTGTAAAATGTTCATAAATTTTAAAATGCCACTGTACATATAAAATGATATTGCAGCTTTTATCGAAATTGAAATCCACTGTACATATAAAATGATATTGCAGCTTTTATCGAAATTGAGGATCTCACAGTTCTCTTCGATGATCCCGCAATAATGGATATTAAAATGGGAACCAGGTAAATCAGGTTGAGAGTGATCATAGAAATGCATCTGTTTATGTATTTCATTAATTTTTTGAATGCCCCGTTTTCTAAGCGTTATAAACAAGGTAGTAGTGATATATTAAACTCTTTCAGAACTTTTTTGGAATCTGAGATTGGCTGTAAAATCGTACGACACGATTTATATGAAAAAATGATTGAAATAGATCCGTATGAGCCTACAGAGGAGGAACATGCTATTAAAGCTATAACGAAAACACGGTATATGCAATTTCGAGAAAAGGAAAGTTCTACTTCAACACTGGGTTATAGAATTGAAGCTGCAAAAGTTAGTTTGTGCTGAATTGACGAGACATTCTGCAAGCTCCGGAAAATAGCTTTTTCTAGAAGAAATTCTTGCAGCTTTTGATCTTTTGAAAGATTTATCACTTTTCAGATGCCAGGTGGAATTTTGGAAAAAAGCTTCAAGAAGGTAAAAACTCATGAAGAAATTAGTGAAATATTGTTAAAATTTTTTGGCCAACACATATCAACAGCGAGTTTTCATATTTTGCAACGTCTGAAAAGATTACGAGAAGCTGTTCAAAAATCACTGTTTTTCCGAACACATGAAGTAAGAAATTTTTGATTTAATTAGTTCTAGATTTTGCGCTTAAAAGTATATTCTCAAAACAAGACACGGAAATTTGATGAGTCCTTGATTACCAATTCGCAATTTATTTATGGTGTCACGTAATTCCTTTTTTATGTAAACTAATCTATTATTGCAGGTTGTTGGCAGTTCATTACTGCTGATGTATGATGCAACATTTGCTAATGTGTGGATGATTGATTTTGCGAAATCGATTCCGGTACAAATAGATTCAATAAATCATAGACGAGAATGGGTTATCGGTAATCATGAGGATGGATATTTTGTAGGATTGGATAATCTTATAGAGGTATTTCGATTTTAACAGATCTTCAAATTTTTCAGTATATATGAAAAATGACACTCCTTATCCAATACAATCTTTTTAAGTTTCATTTCGCTTCCATTTTTATGAACTTTAAGCATTGTACACAATTATTCTTACACAATTATTATTATTATTACTCCTTGCTTAAGGTAATTATCGAATCGGAATGTATTTTATTGCTGCACAAATTATTATTGTATCTTTCAGATAGTGGGAAAATTGGTTATGTTATAATTTATTCGAATGTTTTCGAAAGTTCAGAATTTATTATCATACATTCCATGCACTAAGATTCTCGGTTTTTAGTGCAAATGAAAATGCAATAAATCGTGGCATTCAATTTTTTTTTTTTTTAATTTGTGGAATACAATGTGTGAAATCTGTAGTTCTTATGATTTTTTTGTTAAGTGTGAAAAATTGAACGGTTCCATCATTTGTTGATATCCTAGAGTTCTCCTATACATTTTTAAATAATTAAATGTCGAAAATTATCCTTAACATGCTATTCACTTCAGTCAGCCGTTGTTGGCTTATCATTTAAGAAATATCTTATTTTCTAATATCATTTACCTACTAATACTATAATTAATAAATGTCTTAAATGATGCTCATCAACGTTACGTATAGAAGACGTTCTCTGTTGAACGTGTAAACGATACTATATGTCTTTGTTGCTTGCGAATGATGCACTGAGCTATTAGCTGCAAACGTTTTATGAATTAATTGCATGCCTAATGATTTCTCATTCTCTTCGTTGCTATTTTCTCGTTATTAATACTTTTGTGATAATGAGCATTCATTTGTAGTTTCATCTTCAATGCTTGTTATGTTTTGAGTGCTGGAAAAATTTTGGGAACTATATATACTTGCTAGAGGCCTTTGCAAGTTTATGTATAATTTTTCTTTATTATTCGTAAATTGTAGTTAGAATTATATTACTCGGTCACTTAGTCAAAAATTGAATTTTATTGATCTATATGTTTTCTTTTTCCGCTGTTCGATTACTGTGTTTTGAGCAATTTTGATGTTTTCGAAAAAATTACACTTTTGTTTTGAAAATATAATTTTTTGCATTTTTGGTTTTCAAAAATTGAAGATAATCTAAGACTATTACTCCTGTATTTTTCTTTTTTTAAGAGGAATTCTTGGTTGTCTAAGGACATCAATAACTCAATAATATCAATAATATTGCTCAATATTAATAATTTTTTGGAATAATTTTGACTGTACAACAAGACCTGCCATTATTTTAATTTAAAATTTCGGTGTTTGATGATGTATCTCTCTATCATTCCTTTTTATCAGCATGTTTATTATTTCCTCATCAATAAATCTTTTGTTGTTTTACAGAATTATAAAATTTACAACAGAATTTCATGCGAGAACGAACAGATGGTATCTTTGGTTTTGATTTTAATTATGTGGAACCATTCATTATTATTGTGGAACCATTCGTTTTTGGATACAAATTTGTGAAACTAATATAGTGACGTTTATCATCTAAATTATATATGACATCAGCAGCTATGGATGTACAGTGGCAATTTTATCGTTGAATAATATTAAGGATATTGTTCGAACCTCATTTTGCGAAGGACTGCTCCGAAGTTTCAGAGCATGGATAATGTGAATTATTAGAAATCATAGTAACAAAAATTCAGAAGGAAGAAAAAAGTGCCTAGAATTATGGAAATATAAGAACATGAATAGTAGAGCAAAATAATCGTTCTGTGCTTTGCCTTTAACATTAATGCAACGATTTAGTTCTTATCCTTTTTCTAATATTGATACTTCCTGACCAGGTTCGATATTAAATTCTTCGCTTTTAATTTATATGGCTTCATTTAATTTAGGAAAGATAATGAAATTTGATAGGATTCTGACTTTTTTCTGGTGAATGATTAAAATTATTCAATTCCTTAAGCGAAAGTTAATCTAACCTTTATTTAGTGAATTAGTAGAATTCTTCCTTTACTATAAACCGTAAAACGTTATGGAATATTAGTTTTCAATGTAAAACGTTAGGAATATTAGTTTTCAATTTAAGGAATTTAAAAAACTTTTTATTGTAATTAGACTAGCAAAATTTCTCATTTTAGTTTCAAATTTCATACTCTGATGCAATCCGATTCGATTTACATGGAAGAAATTTAAGTTAGACTTATGGATAAATTATTTGTTCATTTCATATAGTATCCTCAATGTTTATTCATATTGCTTGCAGCTTGATATATGACCGGAGAAAATGGTAGCAATGGTTGAATAGAACTGGAATTCTCTGTAGCTAGATACATGAATTTATGGAATATAAAACGAGATCATAATTATATTTAATCTAATTAACACCAGATGCAACTCAACTTTTTTTGTAAAAGAAATGTTCTAGTGATATTCTACCGATATAACTAATACAGTGTTGTGTTTACTTGGTAATATTTGCGATTATTTTTCAATCGGTCTCAATAAATTTGAAAATGTGACTTAAAAATCAAAAGAAATTTTTTCTGAAAATTCGTTTTTGGGTCGAGAACTGAACCCAACCGATTCTGCAACTTGATGAGGAGAGCACAATAACTTAAAACAATTTATCTATGACGTGCTATATAAATAATCTATTTCAAATGATATTGCTCCATATTAACAATTATAGAGACTACTAATAACAAGCACCGTAAAAGTGGATCATTCTAGAATATGTAAAAAAATTTTTGATTAAAGAAGTTCGTGATATTGTAATTATCGACATTTACATTTAGCTTAGTTCGACTTGTACTGTTAATGGCTCAACTCATTTAAAAGGGAAATGAAATCATAAGCAGAAGAATCGGGATTTTCTATTTTGGGAATATTCATGCAATTAAGCTGCATTATATGATACAGAAATAATGACATTACTATTAGATGCTATAAATAACAGAGTACTAGATGCTATAAATAACAGAGTAATTATAAACCTGAAAAAGTGATAACATTCCATAAAACACTTGAATGTAGATAATGCGTAAACGATATTATAATGAAGCACAGAAAAGTTATCACTTTATCAATGCATGGAAGAAGCTTTGATTCTAAAAAAATTATAGGGACTGAAGCAGAATTAAAAACCTCCCCTGATCAATTTCCAACATTTTAAATTTTAATTTATAAAAAAATTTGCATTTTCGTTCATTACTTTAAATGAAAAGCCTAAGCAGAATAAAGCATATTAACGGTACACATTAACCGCCCGCTACAGTGTCGTACTTTGCGCGAAATAATCGCTTGTGTAACTGAAATTTCCATACTGCACCAGATATTACTATCAGTACCATAAGTAAAATGAATACCGTTATCAATGTTACATTTGAATCATCTGGAATCGGTGGTTCTGTTGGCTTCTCGAAAATGAAAATTGTTGTTGTCGTCTAAAAATATACGTAAATTATTCGAAGAATATTAAGAAGAAATATAAGGAAGCAAAGCATTTACCTAAGGGAACAATCAATCAGAACATGAAGTACTTCCTTTTTCTGATAATTTCTATTCCAGATTGTTTATAAAATAAAGTATAAATAGATCAACGGAATAAGATCAGATCATTTTTATCCAATTTTCTTTCACTGAAAAAACAGAAAAAACAAGTGAATGAGAGAAATTATTAAACAATATTTTTACCTCGTATTTATTATTTTTAATTTTTTTTCCATTCAGTTCGGTATTTTCTGTTTCGCCCTCTTCCTCCATTTCCTCCTCTTCTTCACCTTTGTTTCCTGCACTTTCTTTCATTTTTTCTTCCTTTTTACCATCCATTTTATCTTCATCCTCATATTCTGCACCTTCAATTTCATCTCCCTCTTCCTTCTCGTCTTCTTTTCCTCTCCCTCTCTCACGGGTTTGACCTGAATCACTGGTTAGATCGGATAATTTTTGCGAAATAGAACACGGATCTCATATCTATATCCAAAAGCTCGGATTTTGAAAAATTTTTGCGTAGTTCACATCCCAAAAGTGCAATCGATAAACGGATAAATGAAATCAAGCACTTTTTTATCAAATACTCGAGAGTCACCAAATCCTTCGGTAGCTGGGAATTCTCGCTTTTATTCACATAAATTGAAAATCGGAGAACTTTGAACTAAATAATTCAAATGTTTATTCATGGATCTTTGATTTCTTAAATTTTGGAAAAATAAAGTGGTTTCTTTCTTATTCAAAATGATCGGTCATAAAGATAATCAGATACTTTTTTGCCTTCTCAAATCCTCCCAAAATAAACACTAAACATATAATACAGAAAACTCAACATGATCAGTCACAATGATAATCAGGAAAACTTAAATTTCTAGAAAGTAAGAACTAAGAATTCCAGATATTACTGCCAAATGAAAACTTCAAACTGTACAGCTATAAGCTCTGCCATCGGCTTCAATAAAAAATGAAATCAAAACATTCGTCAAAAAGTGTCAATCTTCAAATAAACATTCACAGTTTACATTAAAAAAATTTTCCTCTGTCACAGCAAAAATTACGAAAATCGTTATATTAACGCTAAATTAAGCTATAAGCTTTTAGTTTTAAAACTTAAATCAAACACTATATTAAAAGAAAAAAAAGAAAAAATTTTCATGTAATATTCTGTAGTTAACGATAATTTTTGAAAGTTTCCGTAGTAATGAAATGTCATTTTTCAGCATAAAAAGCGTTAATGCATCAATTTCAAGAATTTTTTTCATAAATAAATTTTCTATGTTGAATTCGTTAAATAAATCTTATCTTAATTTCAAAACGATCAGAAATACTGGAGAGATGTATTACTTGTAGCTTTTTGTTTTTTCTTCGATTGTTCCTTCTCTTCCTCATTTTCCTCTTCTCCTTCTTCTTCTTTACTATAATCCTCAAAATCTATCTCCATTTGAGGTGGTTTTCTAAAATCATTGGAATATTGTTAACTGCTCGTATAAATCACCATTTTATATATTTTGTATATTTTGGAAAAGGGAAAAAAAAAATTTGATGTAAATTTACTTCACTGTTTTCCTGTATTTTGTTTCTTTGCTTTTCTCTTTTGGTAAAACAGTTTCCTGATTTGCTCGAGCTCTTCCTATCGCGCGCTTGTCATTAGTCTAAACTTAGTGATAAAATCGTTATAACATGACATTGAAAGCTAGATAAGGTAACATTGAAAGCTAGGCAAACACTCTAGTGACACCTCAAAATATGAGTAAGTATTATCTAATATTGTTCATCAATGAAAAATTCTTACTTTTTGATGAAGATTAATTGTAACTGTCTATTAAATATACAAATTACCTGAAAACAAGATTCAACTTCCACTTTTTCAGATTCGAATCGTGCACAACCCGTGGGTTGCATTTCTTCAGCAAGTTCAGCTCCGTCTAGAAATGATGCACAACCCATCGTTTTATATTCTGTCATATGGCCAAGCTTACTTTTGATAGAAGCTTTGAAACAAAATTCGCCCGTGCAAGTTGTATTTCGTGATGATACCTACAAAACGATGTTAAATTAATGAAATGTGGACAAAGATATCATCAACATTGTTACTTTTCAATGATAAATTATTGACTAAAAAAATCAGTTCTAACAAATCCAAAAATTTAGCATTCAAAAATTTGATCGCATGCCAATTATTTCATTCTTTTATGGATCTAGCACAATAAAGAAATTACAAGGTACGACATTGCTTTAATATTCCATCATGAAGTTTGCTTTGAATATCAGATTAGAATGTCGTAGGAGCACTAATAACATAGTATTCAGAAATAATATAGCGATATTTTTCAGAAGGTTTCAGAAAATTGGAGAAATTTCAAAATTCTGTCCTGTTGACAAGAAGAAATCACGTTTCTCGTTATCACTATTATAGGAAGCATTATTTTCGAAAGCTTCTGTAGAATAATTTTAATTATTTACAGAACTATTACCTTAGTTCCCATTGCTTCCAGCGTAACAAACGTTTGACACTTCATTTTTTCTGGTTGCGTGATTTCTGGTTTCTCACTGTTACAATAATCAGTCATGCATACACATGATTCTGTTGCGAGTAGTTCATGTGGATCTTTGGAAACCGTATGATGCATAGCACCGGTAATAGGTGGAATCATACAAGAACCTGCTGATCTCCTCTCGATTAACGGCACTGAAGCATTCACACATCCCTGTGGAAAAAAAACGAAATAATTATAAAATATTTTGGCTATAAATCAAAATGATTTTTTATTATAATATAATTTTGAAATAATCACGAAGATTCTTAATTATAAAAGTTTAATATAAACAAATAAAATTAGAGTATGTTTACCACATTTATTGTCATTGTTTTACCTTCACTTAAACATGATTTGTTAGAATTTACTTACTGTATGTTTATCATATCAGATGATCTTTGATGCATTCTTTGTAGCATTCTTAATGGCTCGCTAGCTACGATCTCTCTTACTCGCATTCCGATTTATTCCGCACCGCTAATTCTTACTGAACATTATACTCTTATTACCTTTCATTATTTTACATTAAATTTTCGTAAGTAATAATAAACTTTGCTATTACGTTTTCGACATCGGATTACTGTTGTGTTATAAAGAACAAGGATTGCGTAAGTTTGTCTTTCTCTTAATTTAATATTTTTTGTATCAAAGACTTTTCTCGACAACTCCTAAACAACTCTTTACATTTTACCAACTTCAAAGTACGAATACTATGGCTGCTGTACAACACTGTTCACAAACTGAAGCATTCTGGTATAATTACATTTTCGAAACTAACAAATTATTATAGCTAAATTCTTATTTTCGTATAAAAAATAATATCACTTTGAATATATATTTAATTTAGATATAAAAGCAGTTTAGTTTGTCGTTCATTCTGAAATTTGCATCCTTGAATGGTAAAAGAAAGCGAATAACCTGTTCGGATTTTTTAGTGCGATGATTGACAACGTAGGAACACATTTCACCGGTGCATGTTTTACTTTCACAGTGAGCACCTTTGCACACGCATGTGATTAATGATACTGGTGTAGCCTCCAATCGCCGGATTGCCTTGTCGCCGTTACAATAATCTTTATCACAAAAGCAAGTAAACGGATCCTGAAAAGAAATTAGTAAAAAGGGTCTGATTTTCTTCACATGCCTTAAAGACTTTGAATATTTCATATTTTTTCCCCAACATTTATTGTTTTACTAAAAATATAAAATGAAATTAAGAAAAAAACTAGATTCAACACTTTCATTTTGCTTTCTTTGTTATAAAGTTTATCATTCAAAGAAGATTTGAAATTCTATTGAGAACCGAATGACTCGGTAAGCATTCTAAGGACTGTTGAAGGCCAAATAAAATTCTTAAAAACCGATTGGTCTATAAAAATCGCAATATTTCCATTAATAATTCTTTATTGAGTATCTACTCTTGGATATGATAAAATCTTCTAAATTTTCTTAATTTTATTTTATGTTTTTATATGTTCAGTATAAAATATTATAGACCAATTATTTATTGTTCAATTTTTGCAAGAACCAATTTGTCTCATTAAAAAAAATTATCAAAAAAAAGTAAATGTATTACAGATAAGTAAGCTGAGAAAATTTTAAAGAATATTCACTATTTCTCTCTTAATTTCATTAACTTTTCATTAATTTTCACTCGCGAAAAGATTCTTTGACGAGTAGTTGCTGAATGAATATTTCATTAATTTTAAAATATAATTAAATTTGATCTTTCTAACCAGATTTTAAATGCTTTGACTTAGTAGCTGCAACTATAATTCAATCTTTCATGTTTATCCAATGATAAAATAACGATGAAAACAATACCTCGCCATCCTTATCAGCAGTCTCGCAGTGACTTCTGATATTTTTTTCAAGCATTCGTCCACTAGCGCAACCTTTAACAGTACGTGGTTCTCCCCATTCGATGGTACCCCATCGTGCCGCATATATTCCCAGAATACAGTAGTCACCCTCACAAAATGTCCCCATGCAATCCTTTCCAACACAATCCAAACATTTTACCGCATTGCAAAGTGGTAGGAAACAAATTGTGAGCATTACTTTTACCCATAGTCGTAACGCTTGATGATAATTTGTTGTTGATGAAAATAGGCGTTGTTGCATCACTGCCTAACAAAATATAGAGGACAGGTAAATCATTAAAGAAAATAAGAGAACTGTGCGCTAATAAATTTGTAACTCATATATATTGGAAGAAATAAACTGTTGACTTCTTGGAAGAAAAATAGATTGGCTAATTAAGCTAATTTTGCGATTACTATTCAATGAAACAAAAATTTGAAGCAGTATGAAGTGATGAAAATGAAAAAAAAAAATCAGCAAACTGATAAGTGACAAGCTAGCTTTGTCTAAGACCGCTATGCAGTCTATAGAGGAGAAGAGGAAAAAGAAGAATGCATGAAAAATTTGTGAAAAAGTCCAAGTAGACTGACTTCTTTTTTAAGTAATGTTGTTGAAGAGTGAGCTCTTGCTTTAGAGAAGGAAAATAGAGATGTGGAGAAATGATTCCTAATCCTTTTTGCCTGGTAATTAAGACAATCAGAGCTTTATACTTGAATCGGAACAACATTATTGGTGTTATGTCAATTTATAAAAAATTTTTTATATCGTATTTATAGAAAAGGAAACTGAGAGACTGATAACAATTCATGTAAACAAAACTACTACAAGTTTGTTAATTTTAGAAAAGCGACATATTCTCCTCATATATTGGCTATGAAATCTTTTTTTTCCGTTCAGATATGTTCGCATCTAAAGAAAGCCTTACAAAGGTTGAGCAAATGGAAAATGAAACAGATTGATGCAGTAGAAAAATAAATGGCAAATGCCAAGTATTAGACTACACTAAAACATATCATATTAAAATGGAAATAAAAATAACATTTGCTATAACGATTCAAATGTTTTTAGAAGGCTAGATTATTTAGGGTTGAATGCAGCTCGAGAAGAGCATAGAAAAAGCGATGCTGCAAAATAAAATCCGATTTTTCTAATTCTTTTCCGTCTCTGAATCTTCCTCTTTATGGGCAACGGGGCCTGGAGTAAGATAAGCCTTAAATAGACTGCATGTAGAAGCTTGGTTAGAGGGTTTACACAATGAAATGGCCTAGTAGATGTATGAAAGCATAGACACAAGTATATCGTTTTCTCAGACAGCAAAATCAATCACAGGTGGCCTGATTCATTGGAAGTGCTATCTTAGTCAGTAAATGGAACATTGGCAGTTTCTTTGTCTTCATATATTTCACCAGGTCATACCAATAATGAGTATGTGCAGTGTTTAACAATTCAATTTGTGAAAGGCTGAAATTTAAGTGTCCTACCTCATATTGCCAATCTGCCATGAAAATCATGAATTATTTTTGCAAATTCGAATTATCCTTATAGGAAAAGTGAACTCTTTTATCGTTGTATGGATGATAGGCTTTTATACAAGGATTATTGATGCATCAAATCTGACTTTTCAATGTCTTATTAAAAATGATATGGAAGAGATAAAAAGGAAGAAACAGTAGAGATGAAACAATCTTAGCTATCGAATAAGATCCTGCAAATTTCGTAGCTATCAGATGTAGAGAGTTTACACAATGGAATGGCCTAGAGGTAACAGTTGTGAGTTATTTTCACACATTGACCTGTATTCTGTTTTGATCATAATGACCGGAGTTCTTATCTCGATTTCTAACACATTAAGAGTGGGAAGAGGTTAAAATCTAAAAAGACATATGATGCATAATCTATATCATATACCCGTTTCACTTCATTAGGGTTAATTAGTTGTTGATGAAAGGCGAAAGAATTTTGATAAAAATTCTATTAATTTATTTCGTAGTTATCAGATGTAGAGAGTTTACACAATGGAATGGCCTAGAGGTAACAGTTGTGAGTTATTTTCACACATTGACCTGGATTCTGTTTTGATAAAAAAATTTTGATAAAAAAATTTTGATAAAAATTCTATTTTCATTAAATTTTTAGAATTCCAATTAAATTTTAAAATTCCAATTAAAACAATCTCTCTGATTTTGTTTTTTTTAGTAATCAATGAAATATAAAATATGCACAAAATTTCGCTTTCTAAAAGTTGCCAGCAATGGTGCCATCAATATAACATTTCACTTAAAAACATGAAAGACATAAAATCTGAAAATTTTCATCATCAAGTTAAGCTAGGAGATCATAGCCAGCCATGGAGAAATATCTCAGATGCTGCAATCCAAGTTACAAAAAATTCATTGCAAATGTAACATTCCTGAAAAGTGGTGCAAATTTTACACATTCTTCAGTAACTCAAAAATTCAAAAATTATTGCACTGGTCATGTCGATGCATAGCAATCACAGTGATCCAAGTAGAAGCGCAACATTATGCCTTCAGTCATTGAAAGGATATGTTAGATGTTTCTCTAGTGGATGTTTGAAAATATTTAACAGTATGCTATTGAACTAGACAAAAAGGTAAATAGTGAATACAGCATAAGTTAAGGAAGAAGTTAATATGACAAGAAGGATGTAAAACGGATAAAAATTAACAAATGTTTGGGCACAAGTGAGAAATACTATTCTTTTACATACTACGCGTGCGGATAAACTACAATACGTTGTTCCGCAATTATTAGAAATGCAGAGCAAAATTACCAAAACTATAACAACGAAATAAGCAATGATAACTTATCATTTGGCAAAATTAAAATTTCCGCTACACGAACGATTTAGTCGCAAAGCAGAAATAATTACTTGAACTATTAGTCAAAATTTGTGAAATGACAAACGTCTATTGAAGTGAACCCACTAACAAATCTAATACTATCATTCTGACATTTTGCATTTATTGTTTTGTAATCGAAAAAGATTCAGCCCTTACTTATTGCAAATTCAGTTTTCAATAATTTTTGCATGTTAATTGTACTCATTGGTTAAACCGGCTTTCAAATATTGGTATTCGTTTCTTTTCATAATGAATTATATCTGACTCTTCGTTCGACAACTATACACCACTATTTAATTTTTATAGAAAAGACCAAAAACTTCAAAAAATAGAAATTACTTCGAACATCGTTATTTATTCTTGCAATGAAATTCATTGCAACAAGTTTTATCACAAAAGTAACAGAGAAAAATTCGAAAAATAGAAGTTAGAAACGATGTTTATGGTCAATTTATGAAAATATACAGATCTTACCTATAAACTAAAAATACTTCAATCAGAGAAGTTTCGAAAGCATCATTGCGCTATTTCGCGCAGTATAATATAAGAAAGAGTAATGGTCAGAAGTTAGCTTACTTTCGTTTTCCAAATAGGGACCCATACTGATAGCACATGGGAAAGCAAGAGATGTCACCAAAGTCCCGGGTAATTTCTCTTCATCTTGATCTTTCCAAGGACAATAACCTGAATTTCATTAGGGACATCATTCATAGCTGACAGCAAATAGCACAAATTGATGTCGCCATTTTCTTCTGTCAGTCCACAGATTTTCATTTTCAGAATCGTCAGATTTTTATGTTTATTGGTGATGGTTTAAATTTCGCTCGTAGTACGATAGCTTAAGTTAAACTCGGGAATGACAGTGAAGTGTAAGCAAAAGCAAAATCGGAATTGAAGAGGAGGAAAAGAACTCGTTGGTATAAAAAATTTCGAGTTGCTATATACGGAGTATAGTGATGTGGTCTTATTTTCTCAATCATCTGACCAAATTTGACAGACTCTCTAATCTTTTGAACTTTCTCAGTAAGAATTTTTGGTAAGAATTCAATAAGAATTCATTTTTGGCATAGCCGAAAATGCAGTATTACTGCTTCACATTTAAGTTATACGACAATTTTTGAAAGCTTTTCATGAAAGCAATTTATTTCAAATGATAAAAAAACTTGTCTGGAAGATTTTGCTCTTTCTTAATTACAATTTGCCAACAATCCATTTGTTAAAAGATAATGCGAGAGAATTTCATACACTAATCGTTCTATCAAATTCTTTCACAAATTCGCGTTTAGAAACACACATGTTTCATTGGTTTTAGAATTCTTCACCGCCGATTTATTTGACTGGAACTTTGTAATCTGACTTTCACATACTATTAACCTATGCTTATTTGATATAAGGCATTATCAGTATTAAATTACGATAAACTTCGATTATTAAATCTTGCGACAAACAGATCGATATTTGACCTATCTCGATGTTCTCAAAATTCTATGAATAAAGAAGAAATTGTTAAGTAGTGCAATATGTTAAGGATGCTATTTAGATACTAAAATTTAATAATTATTGAACTATAACACGGCAATATCTCAGTGAAATTGTATTTTTCCTACTTCTGAGATAATATCATTAATGTAATTCAAAAGTGCGATTTTTTCACATCATGCAATCATTAGAGAATCATTAGGAAGTAATTAATGAGCTTGAAATTTCAATTTAATGGGATAACGTTAGAGGATAACGTTAGGGACTTGTCAGTGAAGCAGTCATTTCATTATTGGATTTATTAGAAAAGACTTGTTTTAGTTGCCTAGTGATTTCAAGCTCTTTATCTTGTCACCATTTCAGTCATGATATGTTCGCCAGTTATTGCACTGAAAGATCTTCTGCTGTAGGTACCATTTTTTGTTCAATTTCAAACGTCTATTTTTTTTTTTTGTTGTCCTGTCCGCACATTTGCAGTGTCTAAGAAGCTAATTTCATAGTATTCTGGATTAGGTTTAATTCTTTAAACATTTTCGATCATACTTCATTTTATAGCATTTTCCAAATCTTTTAAGCACTGTAGACTATGATAGGAAATTTTTGTTCCTTAAAAATTTTAATTTCATGGATTATATTTGTTGTTCTGAATTAATCTAACTATCCACTATATTTATCTATCTGCCTACTTTTTGTTAACATGACTACTATCATTTTTTTCTTAAAATTATTTAAACTTTCGTTATATCAATCTCTTCTTGAGAGCATCCAGAAGCATGCATATGATAAATATATTTTCAAATATTTTTTCAATAATTTAAAAATTAGTATAGGTTTGATTTTGGAAAGAAAACTGCAGCTGGTATTGATTTTGCATATGTTATAGATACTATGAATTAAAAATACACCTAATGTCTTTTCCTCATTTTTTCCTCTTTTCAACCTTTCTTTCAAAGTGTAAAATTTTCTTTTTCAATTAGTCCAAAACAATGAATCAAATCTTCATTTTGTAATTCGTATTGTCGCATTTCTGTGGATTGGTTGATTTTTACCATTCTTTTGATTCATTAAAATAATAAAATAAGTGTGAACAAAGTAAGAGTAAAAGTGTGCAATATGAGAGTTGCAGTGAAAGTTTGCTTTTTTTTGAGGATGCGAAATGAAAGTTTGCTATGAAAGTTTACTTTCTTGTTTTTTGTTGAAAGTTTCCAAGTGTTTCTTGTATTGCCATTAAAAATTTCGGAATGAAATGCTGGCAATTTTTCCGTTTCTTTTTCACTTCTTTCATTCAGATTTGTTTTATTGTAAAAGGATTAATGTATAATAAACAAACTTTTCTCACTTCATTAAATTATATCCTTAAGAATTTACATCATTTCATATCATCATTTCCATGGTAACAATGATGCTAGGAGAAAGGGAAGGGAACTATGTCTATTAGTTTGGATGGAACTGTGGATTGTGTAAAGATTGTGTAAAGTTTGGAAAAAAAAAGTTTGGATTGTGTAAAGAGTTTTAAGCAAAGAAAATAAATAATAAATGAGTGACTACAGAAGAAATGTGATTAAATGTTGTGATAGTAGTACTAATTCATTAAGGTAGAAGTATTAATTTAGGCAGATTAAGGTAGCAGCATTAATTCATTCGACTTGTCGATACGATGGTGATAACCATTTGGTGTCCTATGTCGATACGATAATGATAGTTATTTAGTGTCCTATGTCGATACAATAGTGATAGCCATTTGGTGTCCTATGTCGATACGATAGTGATAGTTATTTGGTGTTCTATGTCGATACGATAGTGATAGCCATTTGGTGTCCTATGTCGATACGATAGTGA